>JNEM01016351.1:0-16851 GCA_000697335.1 Conidiobolus incongruus B7586
TATTATACTAATTTTACATAATGACCTGTATTAGAATATTGGAATTTATAAAGTATATCTGAAAATAATTATTCAATGAACTATATAATTATATAATATTAATATAGATTAGTAATATTATAAATATAATTTCTAAATCAATATGAAAATTGGCTAAATTATTTAAAGGTTTAATTATTGGAAACTTTGATAACTATAATATTAAATATACTAAGTAAACAATTATTATATATTAAATAATTTAAAATATTTTTCAACTTTTTAATATTAGTATATAACATTATAATATTATATTAAATTAACCTATGAAAATAAAAAAATCAAAACTTTATATTTATACCAATAATATTAGTTCAATAATATTTTAATATTGGTCAAATTTTTCTACTTAAACCAAGATCGCAATAAGCTAAACGTAATATTAACTTCATTTTACTTTTAGTTAAATCGAAACAATAATTAATTAATTTTTAATATATTTTATTCAAAATTAATTTATCCAATTATAATTTATAATTATTCATTTTTTATATTAGATATAAGTATGAAAGATGAACTTTAAAAAAAATTAAAATATTTATTATCAGTTTTCTAAAATATTAATAAAATTTGAAAATTAATTTAAGTTTAATATATATCTATTAATCCAGCTAGTTGTTAATAATTAAATGATAATGAAATATTAATATTTTTTTAAAAAAAATATTACATCATGTGATATCCTAAATTAATATAATTAATCTATATATTCTAATTAAAAATAAAATTTTGAAATTTTAATTAATATATTTTAATTTAAAAATCAACTCAATTAAAATTCAATTTATAAAAAAATAAAAAAATTCATTGATATAGTATTAAATAAAATTTTCGCTTACATATATATATAAATTTTATATTCAACAATATAAATTATGTTTCAATATTACTCATTATATTAATATCAATATAGATTATAGATAAAGTAACAATTAAATATTCTAATCGCTTCAATTCATTAAAAAAATAAATAGCATTGATGATATTATTATAAAATAGATTGAATAGAAAATTAAATAAAATATCAAAATTTTCAGGTATATCATTATCTGATTAATATATTATATTTTTGAAGAATGAGAGATTTTCAATTGAGTTAAATTGATACAGTTCCAAAAGCGATGGTATGCTTAAACTGTCTGTATATGAACTCTTTAGTATAATTAATAAAAAGTATTTTGGTTGCTCTTAAATTAAAATAATAATGAATAATAATAATAATAATAATAATTATTTATTGAAAATATTAAAATTTAATTTATATTAAAAATTTTAATTTTTTAAAAGATATTTTTCATATATAAAATTGATATATTAAATAAAGAAAAATATTAAATTTAATAATAATTAAATTTAATATAATTTAATATACGTGGCAATTAAATGGTTACATTTTTTTCTAAAACAATTTTTTTTATGCATAATATTTTAATTACCAATAAAAAATTGAAATGTAAATTTTGAAATAAAATCTAGAATTCTATATAAATACATCATTATTATTCAATTTTAATATTTTATTTTGATTTTTTTAATAATAAAATTTAATATTAATAAAAATGTCAAAACTTAAACTTAATGATAAAAATCCATGTAAGATAACTAAAAAATATTTTATTGTAATTAACTAAAAAAAATATTAGCTATTAAAAGAATTTTAAGAGAGTTAAAAGATTTGAAGGAGAATCCTAGTAATCAATTCGTAGCGGACGTATTAGAAGTAAGTTAAGTGAATTTTTTTTATAAATTTTATGTTAATTTGAGGCTTTAGGATAATTTGTTCGATTGGCACTTTACAATTCTAGGTCCACCTAAGACTGAATTCGAGAATGGAAGGTACTTTTAACTCTAAAACACTTTAAAAAATAATACTAATATTGTAATAGATACCACGGAAGAATTATCTTACCAAATGAGTATCCCTTTAAACCCCCAAATATTATGTTATTGACAGTAATTTTACTTCACAAAAATTAATTTCAAATACATTAATTTTTAAATTAGCCAAATGGTAGATTTCAATTATTTACAAAAATATGTTTGAGTATAACAGGGTATCATCCAGAATTTTGGCAACCTGCTTGGGGAAGTAAGTTTAATAATTTTAAAAATTGGACAATTTTATTAATGGGATAATTTAGTTCGAAGTGTCCTAGTAGCTCTTATATCTTTCCTTAATGAAAAAGCGGAAGGTGCAATCGGTGGCATTGATTGCTCTAAGGAGGAACGTCAACGTTTGGCTAAACTGTAACACTAATTTTATAATATTTATGATTTGATATTAAATTTGTGGATAGTTCTTTAGATTGGAGATGTGACACATGTCAAACTAAACTCAGAGATTTGGATCTAAAGTACGACGAGACAAGCTCAAATAACCAAAAGGACCATGAACTTGTCAGTTTGTTGAAATTTGCACCAGAGAAGCCCAAGGGTGGTCAGGGTGAAGAGAAAGAGGCACCAAAATCTGAAACTGAAAACACAACTGAGACTAAAGAGTCTAAAGTGGATCAAATATCAGTGACTAACGAGAATATAACTGAAAATCAAAGTATTTTGCAAAACCCTAATACATCTAATCATATTAACAATGATAATGGCACTTCAGATAATCCCCACCCCAGTCCCATTGAATCACCTCCTAAAATTTCAAGATCTCCACCCACATCACCTGAAACAACATCTGCAGAGGCTTCGAATAGTCACACAAGTAATGTGACGGTTACCAATACCCAAAATTCCACCAAACTAATTGATTTTCTAATTATATTATGCTTAGCAATTGTAGCTTATTTAGTAATAACATAATATCTGAAATTAATTATAATAATAAATTGAACAATTTGTCAATTTTATAAAAGATTTAATAATTGATATTAAAAATAAAATGATTTAATTATATCAATTTGTAAATAATTATTGATAATTTCATTTATTTTTGTCTATTTTAAGTTTGAAAATTATATTAAAATCATTATAAATTAATATAAATTTATTATCAGACCAAATAATAAAAAGATACTCGAAAAATATAATAAATTGTAAATGTAATAAATTTATAAAAAAAGCAAACAAAATATTATTATTAAGGGGGATAGTTTGGGATAGAGTAAAGGATTAGGACGAAATGTTAGACAATAGTTACGTTTGTAAATAATAAGAGGGTTAACAACAGCCTCCAGTTTGAGATTGGTAACCCATTGGAATAGAGTTATTAGCACCTGAACTATGTCCAATTTTGATACCGGTGGACTAAATTCTAAGTTATTTAAATGTAGAATAAATGAAATATAAATACTTACCTCGCTGCCAACATCCAAAATACCTTGTTGGATCTTGTCGTAAATATGTCTAGCAGTGTCTAAGAAAGCCTAAATTTTAAATATTAGCTAAATTAATAAAATTGAAATATGAATAGAATCAATTACATCTTCGACATTAGCAGCAGTTTTTGCAGAGGTTTCCATAAAGATTAAGCCATTCTCCTTGGCGAATCTTTCGCCCTCCTCGCGACTCACCTCGCGCTTGGATTCCAAATCGCTCTTGTTCCCAATCAGCATAATGGTTGTGTTTTGACTCGAATGCTCTCTAGCACCAGCTAACCACGATCCAATATGTTGGAAAGTTTCACGTCTATATAGAGGTTTGCAATATTAAAATTTATTTTTGAAAGCAAAATCCTAAAAATTAAAATACCTAGTTACATCGTAAACTAAACAAAAACCGCATTAATATTCTAATTCCAATATATTTTAATAATATATAAATTACCTAAAAGAGCACCAGCAGCTCCCCTATAATAACTTCTAGTAATACTACGGAAACTTTCTTGACCTGCCTAAAACCTAATATTAAAATATATTTAGATATGAAACTGTCGGTGGAACTTACAGTATCCCAAATTTGTAACTTGATTTGTTTGTCATCAACCTAAATTTAAAATTAATAAAAAAATTCAAATAACAATAATATTGAATAGTTACAGTAACGAAACGAGCACCAAATTCTACACTAAAAATCGTCATATGAATAAAAAATTAAATAGGAAATTAATTAATTGAATTTACCCAATAGTTAAATCGTGAGCTGGTTGAAACCTCTTATCGGTGAACTGTAGTAAAAGACAACTCTAATTCCAATTAACCACAATCCAAATTTGAATATTTTTTTTAAAAAAATACCTTCCCAACGCCTAATTCATTATTAATATAAATCAATTTAAAGTAATATTATTAAGTTTACCTGTATCCCCAATAATGATATATTTAAATAAATAAGAATGTAAACCTAAATTAAGGGAAATGACCAAGCAAAAAAATATGAAAAATAAAATTAATTAAATATAAAAAAGGATATAATTTGACATATTTTTCTTCAATATTAATTCTACTAACTAAAAATCAAAAGAGTTTTCTAATTTTATATTTATTATTAAATATATTAAAAATTTCTTTAAAATTAACTGAATTAAATAATAATAAAAGAGAGAAATAATTTTATTTATTTATTATTAATTCTCAATTTATTTTAACATTTCAAATTTATTCAGACCAAAAAAATCCGTCAATTGACAAATTTTAATTGGTTAGTTTTTAAAATGATCATTTTGACGTAATTTCAAATTATATTTATAAGAAAATATAATTGCGTTTTATAAGATTGAGGAAAATTTTTAGCACATAAAGATTTAAAATGATACCTTGTAAATTAAATTCAATCCATAATAATTGATATTTGATTTGTTTTATATTCAATATCAATTAAAAAGTTAAATAATAATTATTAGAATTTAGTTTAAATTTATAAACAATATTGAACAGAATAAAGATCATTAAAATATATTGAATTTAGATATATTATTACAATCAATCATCGAATGAATGACAAAAAAATTATCAATATTTTGAATTATTAAAATTATTGGCAATACTTTCAGAATTTATTAATCATTTTAATAATGATATTTTAGAAACTGAAATTATTTATCTAAATTTAATACAATTGTTGACATATGTATTTTTATTCTAATTAAAGTTTTTAGTTCAATCAAGGATATTTAATATAACAATCCAAAAAGTTTTTAGAAATTTTGATTATATAAATTATGGTTTGATATTATCAATGTGATATTCTTCAATTTTAACATATTATGATGGTACAACTGACGCCAATATTAAACCATAATCAGTAAGCTATTATCAGCTCATTACTTAAATTGGGAAAACTGGTAATTTTAAATAACATTGAAATAAAGCAAATATTTGTTTTTTCAGGGTATGTAGAAAAAACAAAATTGACAATATTACAAATTTTATATACAAAAAATTAAATATATTGACTTAATTGGATAATAATAATAATACGTGTATAAAGGTTTGTAAAAAATTGTTAAAATATTCTATTATACTAACTAATTCTGAATCGAAAAATTATAATAATTTAATTTTTTATTAATTTATATATAATGGTTACCTAAATACTTTTATAAACATTGATGAATCTGATCAATATTTTCAATATCCCATAAACAGAGCTCAACCAAATCAATTGTTATAAATTCAATATCAATCCGAGTCAAACTCCAAGGGATTCAAATAATAACTAAAAAGATTAAAATAAATCAAAATATAAATTATCAAATAACGGTAGTCTAATGAGTTTTAAAGAATTTCAAAAACATAAAGAATCTTCCCCAAAACCTAGTAATGAAGAATTTCCAACCCATATGAAATTATTCGAATCTGAACTAAATTCAAAAGATGATGTGGAAGATAACGAATTATCCGATAATATCTCGAATGTAAATCTACAAACGTTCAATTATTCACCAAGATAATTAATATAATAATTTAGAGTGGTACTCACTACAGCGACGCCCAAGAACCTCCAGAGGTACAAACCGAAGAAGATATTCCAACATCCATAACAAGCCAAACAAAACTAATAAGATTTCTGAAATTACAAATCGACACACTTCGGCAGGAGATGGAACTACGTGAAAAGAACTTTAGGGACCAAATGAATATTGCTTTGAGAGATATGACCAGATTTAGAGCTGATGCAAAATTTGCTGATAGGAATAGGGATGAATTGGTGAAACAATTTAAAGTTTTGGATGAGAATTATAACGCATTGAAGGTTGAGAATGAGAGGTTGACTTTAAACAAGTTGAAGCTTGAGAGATCTTACGATACTGTTCATATTAAGAGGGAGTTAGAAAACGCTAAAACTGTGATTGAAACAAATCGTCATGAAATCAATGGTTTGTTGGAGAGTATTAGGGAGAAGGATAATTTATTGTTAGACAGTATATCTAAGGTAATTTTTTCATTTTTTTTCTAATTGAATTCTTTCAAACAAGTTTTTAGTATGAAGAATTGCAAAACAAATACAACGAACTGATTGGCAACAATTTGAAATTAATTGAATCCAACGATGAAACTAATGCTAAAAAACGTAAACTTGAAATTGAAGAGGAGGAGACAATAAGATCCACTCAAGTCATGTCACAATTCAAAGGTTATTTCAATTCACACTATATTTATCACAATACTCATATTTTTATGATAGATCTCATTGAAGAAAATTTGAAATTGAAGCAGCGACTAAACCAATCCGAAATCCAAATCCAAAAATTAATCAGTGAAAGTATTCTCCAATCAGAATATGATCAAGTCCAATCGAAATTGCAGCAACTTGAAGCAGATAATAAGGATTTAAAAGATCAACTCGAGCAGTTAAGGCAAGAGAATGAAAAGTACGATCACTCCAATGTCCTAAATTACATCCCAACTAATCATCATTATAGATTGAATACCAAAGACACCATCCAACTCCAATTCGAACGTCTCAAACAAGAGTTAGATGATGAAAAGTTAGCACATAGCCAAACCAAAGATAAAATATTGATCAAAGAGCAAGAATTTAACAATAATATTCAAAATCTTCAGTCCAAGGTACTCTTATTTCATTAATTTGTTTTATTTAACTGACATAGCTATAAAGCTATCAGAATCCGATAAAAATGCACAAGATCTCCAAGACCAAATTGAAACTTTCAAATCGAAAGTATCTCAAATCAATTCCAAATACGATCTCTCCCAAGAGTTTATTAACAAACTTAAAAAATCGACGGTATATACATTTATCCAATATTTTTTTTACTTAATACTAATTTTTTATAGAATGACGAACTTGAAGCAGCTAAATCACTCTATGGTGGTAAAGGCTCCAAAGTTACTATTCAAGTACTCCAAAATTTACTTAAACTATTTGAAAATTCTTCAGAGCCCTCTGCTTAGCTTCATAAAATGTAACGCTTAATTTTGGTTTCTTTAGGTAAAAATTAAAATGAATAGATATGTGAGTAATTCAATTGGTAAAATTATTAAAAAACTTTCTTTGGTTAATAAAATTAATAATGCTCTTATTTTCAATCAATATTGATTTTCAGAATATTTAACGAATTAAAATGATTCTACTTTTATTAAATATATCGATAAAAAACTTATTCTATATTATAATTAAGCTAATCTATTCTTTAACTTTAATCAAAGTAACTAGGCCTTCCCCATGCATAGTCATTGGGAAGAGATCGAAAACTCGAACTTCGTCAACTTTGTAGGTGAAGCCCTTACCCTCGCACAATTTGAGTAATTCAGTAAGATCTTTGGCCTGTGTGAAGGGATTACAACTGATGTACACGATCCCTTCAGGACTGAACTGAACCAACTGCTCTAAAAAGTCCGTGGAGCATCCCTTTCTAGGGGGATCGATGATCACTGCAGCGTCTTTACCAGTAAATTCTAGTCCCTCGAAAATGATTTCCGCTTGGCCTACCTGGAATGAACAGTTCTTCAAGGAGTTGATTTCGGCATTTCCGGTGGCGTAGTCGATACTTTGATTACTGACGTCCACGCCGACGACACGTTCGAAACCGGACGAGCAAGCTACAGCGAATAGACCAGATCCGCAGTAAGCGTCGAGCAAATATTTGGGCTTGGGCTGTATTTTATTGAGTTGGGCACTCACATAATCGATTAAAGCGGGCAAAATTGAGGTATTGATTTGGAAGAAGGATCCTGCAGGGAATTTGAATTTGTAGTCACCAACTTGTGTTGTTACTAATTCCTTATGATCTGTAATGGTTCCCCATACTTCAGTATTAGGATCGTTTTCTGATTGTGTCAAAGATTCTCGAATGATTAGAGATGCACCCTTCTTGTATTTGGAAATATTTCTGTTTGATAAAGATTAGTTGTGATTTTAAAAGCTAATTAGGATATTATTTACTGTTTAACTTCTTTTCTAAGATTCTTGTAGCCTTCATTGACAGCTGGAGTAGCAATGATACATTCTTCAATGTCCATAACCGTTCTTCTGCCCTTCTGTTGGAAGCCTACATTCACATCTTCGGCATCTGGTCTGGGCTTATTAAAGTGAGGTGTGATTTTAGAGCGGTATTCATATTGGAGAGGACTTGAAACAGGGGGTTTAAATGGTAAAGTTTCATAGATAGAGCCTAATTAAAATTTTAGACCAATATAATTAATACATTGTTTTAACATCTTACGAGCACCGTAATAGAAAGCTCTCTTCAACATTTCATCTTTCAATTCGAGTTGTTTCTATTAATTAATAAATATAAATTTCAAATTTCAAATTAATTTTAAATCATACTTCATAAGTAATATCTTGCCATTGACAGCCTGAACACTTTCCAAAATATTTGCATCTGGGAGTGATTTTATCTTTTGAATGTACCAATACTTCAATTAAATCAGCTTTAGAATAGCCTCTTTAAAAATATTAATATTTTTTCACCAATCTATTATATAATTTGAACTAGATTACCTGTGACTTGCGAATACTTTACATTTAACCTTCTCGCCAGGGTAACAAAAAGGCACAAAAATATACCAATCTGGGTACTTATCACTAACTGCAATACCTTCACCTGTACAAAAATCAATCCCATTGCAAAAAACTGAAAAAATTGTGAATGATTACCATGACTAGACATCTTAACAACTTCACATTCCAACTCTGTAAACAATTCGAAAGGAGGTGACAATTTCATATATTCACTACGGTCCATTTCCGGCTTAAAAACTTCTGGGTTCAAACTCTCCAAGTCAAACCAATGAATTTCTTCAGGGTCTAAAACTCTAATTTTCTTAGCTTTTTTAGCTCTCTTTAGTGACCTCTTCTCAGTTGCATTGGGCGATAATGGTCGAGAAAGTTCTTGTTCTGAGCTAGTGGTTTTTTCTTTGGTTATAATAGGAGTTTGAAGATCTTGGTCAATAGTTGATGTCATTTTAAAAGAATTGAGAAAATTTGGATAAACTGAAATAAAACGATATTGATTTAAATAAATTTTTGAATACCAGTTAACTCTGGTAAATTTTAATATATTTTTTAAGCGTGAAATTTTGAATTACCTAAAAAGTTAGTATTAAGTTTTTAAAAATTGTAAATATTTAAATATTATTCAATTATTGAATAATAAATAAAATCAAATTTAATATTTTAGGTATTAAAAAAACCACAAATTGAAGTTTAAGTTCTTTAAATATATATATTGATATTGATATTGATTTAAATATTGATATTTATACTCGGGCTTATGGGTTTGGATCAATTTATTAAATTTGATTGATAAGATAACAATAAGTTAATTTTCAGAATCTCATTTCAGATATTATTCCCACATTTTTTTTTAAATTTTACTAAATAGCATATATAGCTAGCAAACTGGAACAAACTATTCTGTTTTAAATTTCAATTTAACAAAATAAGCAGACATGATGTCAATAAATTCATTAAAAATTAAACAAATAATGTGACTTTTTAATCTCTTTTGTAACAAAAATTAAAAGATAATATATTTGATAAAGTTTGATAAGTTACCCAGAGATCAAAAATGGTATTTCTTGGTATCATAATATATTAAAATGACGATTATTAGCATCGTCAAACAGAATATTCTGGCTTAATCACAGATATAGTAATTGTATGAGTTATTCGATGGCATATTTATGTACTTTAAAGTCGAAGTGAAATATTTTTAAAGGTTCGATCAGAATTTCACAATTTCGACTATTGGAAAAGTGGTCATTACTTTACCTCTCTGTAATTATTCTATATTAGTGCTTTTATATTATTTATATTAATATATCGATTCCTTTAGCACTATTTACCTAATAACTGAAGTAGGTCATGATTCTGAACCACCACTAAATCCCATCCACCCGTTCTCAAATGATGTGATTCTTAGAAATAATTTGGGAAAAATCCTCGTTTATCTAGAAAGTGGACCTCCTTTGAGCCTCCTTACTGTGAACAGAAGATTGAATTGCGCTGTCCCACCTATTGAAGAGCGTTTTCATTTGATGGTTCATCGTGGCTTTTCAAAATTCATCGCCCTTTAGAGGACTTTAGTACAACTGTCTCTCAATTTACCTACGATTTTGCTAATAATCCCAAAGTTGTAAAATGTGTTCGACTTGTCACTCCATCCACGCCATCCGTACTTCGAACTTGCTTCAACACCTTCTTTAATATAAGGGAATTACAATTATACACTGTTAAATCTGGAGAACGACAGATTCTTTCCTTATTATCTAAATTGACTCATTTTGAAGATTTATTATTTTAGGATTTCGAAATTCATGGTGATGTATCCAAACAATCCAATGATAATTTCACATTACCTATGTCATTTACTAAGATCAGTTTTATTAATGTTATGTTCTTAAACCACCCCAGAGTCTTTACGCAACTATTCCTTAAGCATGATTCTATTACTGATTTGCAATTTATCGCACAATCACAATATAGCTATATCGAAAAGCTGTGCAACAGCTATCCCAATTTAACTGAATTATCGCTCGGATTGTATATAAATCCATGGAATGTTGAACAAACTCCTGACGAAAAAGGAATATTATTCAAAGTGGCTAACAGCATGGTTCACTTAACTGATTTCCATTATCAATCATCTTACTTTACACAAAATATTATCAATATAATTATTTCCAAATTGACCAGTTTGAATTCATTTACATTAACTACCAATATCGTTTACAGCCATAAATATGGTTAACGAATTCATCCTGAGGTTCATTTCACTAAGGCGTTGAATGTTAAGACTTTTGAAATGAATATCAAGTTGAATTACAAAAATATTGGTCTTTTAAATAGTATTTATCGAAACTTCATAATTTAAAGGTTTTAAGCTTAATGATTAATGACATAGATAAATCTTTTGCTGAAATAATTCGTACTAACTGTCCTCTCTTGAGCCATCTTAAGCTCAACTTTTTTCAAGCAGAACTTGATATTGGAAGTAAATACGAAGATACCTCAAGGCAGTGTTTTGACTATATATTTGGTGACAGCTCTCCATCTTTTGCTGCTGCGATTGAAAGCATAACCTTCATTTCAGTCAATTTATTCTGTCTGAAAAATTATCATTTAGATAATTTAATCAAATTGAAATCCATCAACCTCAACTTTATCCCAACACAGTGTTATGGTCCAAATCCATTGCTTGGAACCCAAAACCACATATCAACATTTACCAATTTCCCATATTGGATTGATAAAAAGAACTGTTTCCAAACCCCTTCCTTGCTTAAAAAATGAGTCAATTAATTCTAAATGGCTACTGAAATTTATATTTATATTACTCCAAATTTTAAATAATGAGAATTTTTTGAGATTGAAAATAAACAAACTTTTTAATATATAAGTTACAAATATAAATATACAATATAAAATCAATACTATCTTTTATTATTAATAACTTTTTGCCATACTTTTAACAAGCTTTTAATACTTAACAATTTTTTTATTAAGGACTAAAGTTTGATATTTCATGAATTAATTAAATTTTTTATGGAAATTTTCTTTCTTGTAAATTAATAATTTTATTAATTAAAAAAAATTATAATTATATAAGTTGTAATTTAATATATATATTAGATATAATAACTTTTCTTAATTATTTTTAATTAGAAAATTTTCTTAAATTTTAGTTTTATATATTTTATAATTATTATATAAAATAATAAATGTTATTAAATTATAAAAAGAATATTAACTAAATAAATTTATTTAAAAAAATATTAAAATATTTACTAATAATTAAATTTCCATCAAAAATAAGAATAATATATATTATTATAATTTAATAAAATAATTAATATTTGTTTATAAATAAAATATTTATTTGTTAAAATTTATAATGGGGATGATTTTAACTTAATATTTTAATTTATATTTCAATAAAAAATTTAATAAAAAGATTGATGATTTATTAAATTTAATAGTTTTTTATAAAGTTTTAGTTTTTAATTATACTTTAGTATTATTTAACTATAGTTATTTTAGTCTTTGTTTAAGTTTTAATTAAATTATAAGATATTGATTTTATATTTTTATTAATTAATTTAAGTTTAAACTTTAATATATATAATATACTTATATAGCTAATATTAAAATTCTTTGATAATTGTTTAACTAAAATAAAAAAGCATCTTTCAATATAATTTTTTATTTTACTTATAATCAAGGAAATAAAAGGTAAAATTAATATTCTAAATTTTAACAAGCTTTAAATAATTTCTCCTTTAGCTTTGAAGAAATTTGCTTAACAGCAAATAGTTGATTTAAATAAAACATCATTTTTAAAAGCTATTTGTAAATTTTCAATGATTTTAAAAAGTTGATAATTAGGTTTTATTAATACTAAAATAAAAAACTCTTAATAGTCTTTATTCAGTTTGAGTATAATTAAATTAAGGAATAAATTTTTAAAAGTCAATTTTTTAATGGAAAACAAAACAATATATATATATATATATATATAGTTTACAACTATATATTTCCCTATTTATTTTCTATATTTTTTTTTCAATTTAATGATATATTAGCAAAAACAGAAATTAAAAAATTTTCAAATATTTTAAGCTTGAGGTAAAATAATTCAATAAATCTTTTTCTTAGAATAACTAATAATATATATATTACTAAAATATTTGAATTTTAACAAGTATGAAATATATTATATGAAACCTCTAATACTTTGAAATTAATAATTATCATTAAAAACTAACCCTCACATATTAATCCAGTTATATCATAATATTAAAATAATCAATTTATGAATTAATATTTTGATAAAATTTTTATGAGTTTTAAAAATTTGCTAATATTAAAATATTGTATAATTATAGTACGAGCTAATTATTAAGAGATGGAGTAAACTATATAACTTATATTTTATGAATACTTTTATAATATTTAAATTTTATTGTTAATATATTGGTATATCAAAATTGTTCAGTTTTATAAATAGTTGTTTTAATAATAAAAATCTTTAAATAAATTGTGAAATGAAAAGAAAATAACTGTTATTCAATCGTTCATGATTTATTTCAGGTTCTTCATTATTCATAACTCCCAAAAATGGATCCTTATTACCCTATCTTCGAGTGGCAATCGTGTCAGAACTCTTGTTATTACCATATCTTGAGGATTTACCAACAATCATTTTTTAAACCTTATAATGAACAATCAATAGTTGGAGGGAATGAGATACAGCTACGATCTGTAAATATTGGCAATTGCAGCTGGTTTGGCTAGATCGGATGGGGTGCTGGACAGGAGGGATAATAAAATTGATAGGAAGGCGAGGACGTAGAACGTTGGTGTTGTGATCATTGTCGGGTACATGGGAAAATAGTAAATTTCGATGAATTTGGACTTGGTGAAGGTTTGGATCGGAAATTTAATCAAATTTGTGAAGGTGGTGCTTACCACTAGAGTTGGAAAGACTTTCACCGTGGCTGCATTCGATCTTCAATCATCTGAAATTTTGTTATAGTTGTGCAATATTGGAATGGGCAGTGGTACGAGTAAAGTATAATAGACATGAAAAAGTGAGAGGAGATTTTGATTTTCAATCCAACAGAAATCATTAAATTTATCAAGGATGTAGTATTCAATTGGGCACTTTTGGAATCTAGAGTTAAAAAGACCTCATAACAATAGCACAAATTTGCTTGTATATCTAGCATTATAATGATTAAAATGTGTGCTAATACTATTGTAATATATAGGGATCTCATCTTGATGAACAATAGATAGTAGTAAAGTACATCCCAGCACCAACTTTGCTGTTTAACACAAAGTGATTATATATATATATATATATATATATATATTGATGAAAAAATATAAAATATAGAACTTAAAATAACATTCAAATCTCCAGAGGAACCATTCTCAATAAAGCAGAATTCAATTTTTTGGATAATACATTTATTTTCAATAATTGCTTTGATATAATCCTTCTGATATTTCAGAGATGTCCGATACATATCTAATTACTACCATTCAATCCTGTTTTACGTGATATTGATATGCATCTTCTAAGAAAATTATCCCTTACCAGTTACTGAACATTTCTCTTGAGGATCAAAATGCATTTAAGGGTATAAGCAATTGGCGAATTTTTTGCTCGGGAAGATTCATGTCAATAATATGATGAATGATTTATTGTAACTCTCTCAGAATCTTACAAAGGGATCATCATCCAAGCGGTTAAAGAGCAAGAAATTGAATAAATTTCACTTGAAAACTTAGTAGCACCCTTCCCATGCTAGATTCAGGAAATAAATGAAATCGTCTTTCCATACAGTGGAAGGCTGTGCAAAGTTTGAGACTCTAAATTAGGTTCGCGCTTTTAAATTCTTGGTAACACAATACTGATCTTATCTGTCAAACCAACCTTTTATTTTTGTGGGGCATATCAAATAATTTAGATCATTTTCTGATAATAAAAAATACACAATAGGACCACTAGATTCTAAAAGTCCTAGTCATTATATTAATTTACTAGATATTACCTCATAATTAAAGAAATGGGAGATTTATAAATTTTAGATTTTTCTAATATATGATTAGTTTTTATAAAAGTTATATAAAACATTAATATTATAATATTTTTTTTAAATTATATTTATTGATTTATAATTTTTATTTATTAAAAATATTTTTAAAAACATATTGTTTAGTTTTATTTAAATTAAATAGTGGTATTCAAAAATTATTTAGTTCAGTATTATTTAAGCTCAATTGCAAATATTTTTAAATCATATAAAATTTATTAGCAGTTTATACAATTTAGGATTTTTCAATTTAATATTTATTATAAGATAAAATATAGAAAAGAGAAAATGAATTATTTAAAACTTATTAATATTAAATATAATTAATTTTAACTGCTGCTTATTTAATTATTGATAAAAATACTATTTTATAAATATTTTTTGCTTTAGTTAAAAAATAATTGAATGATTTTAATATTAATTATATAAATATATTATATACTAACCCATCAAAGTGAGTCATAAAATCAAAAATATATATATTTTAATTAATAATTAAAACAATTATATATATTAGATTACCTGAAACTATAATATATAATTAAAATATATTATTTAATAATAAATAACTGTATTTAAATATATATAATTAACTATTATTAAAAATATCAACCTTTAATGTTTAATTAAAATAAATTATAAATTTATAAGTTTTTAAGATAAAGGGATATATTTAATAATATATAACCATATCTTCTTTCTCTCTTTATTAATATTTTATATAATATTTTATAAATATATTAAATTTTTTCTTAATATCATTATATTTAAATCCCTTTTTGAAAAAATTTGTTTATATATTAATTAACTTTATAAAATAAATAAATTAACTTATAACATTGTTAGAATTACTAATTTTAATTATTTTATTATAGTTAAAGTTATTAAGAATAATAATAAAAATAAATTTAAACTTAAACTTAAGTATATTAAAACTATAGATAAATATAATAAGAAATATATTTATAAATTAATTAATATAAATAAATATAATATGATTATAAAAATATAATAAAAACTATAAAGCTATAAAAGAGTATTAGTTAACACTAATATTATTATATATGCTTTATATTAGCATAAATATCATTTATATCTTAAGAAAAAATACTTTTAATTAATAAAATCTTATTATAAAATTAAGTAAAAGTTTAAATATTGCTATTAATATTAAATTAAAAACAATTAAAATAAAATTATTTAATTTAATAAAACAAAAGTATATTTTAGTAAATTTGATAAAAAAGCTAAATATTTTAAAAAGATATAAAATTATTTTATGATTTTATTTTAATTTTACTTAAAAATATAATAATAGGTTAATTATTATTAAGTTATATATTATTTTTAAGTATAAGATATTTTTATAAAGTTAATAGAGGAGTTAATATTCAAATATATTAGAAATATTTTAAATAATAAATAAAAAAACCATTGAATAATATAAGTTAAATAAATCTAATATTATTTTTTAGTTAAATAATATTTTTGGTTATATTATAATTTTACTATCAAATAACTTGAAAATAACAAGATAATAGTTATAAAATAGTTTTTTCAATCTTTTAACTTTATTTTAATTAAATTATTTAAGATTAGTTAAAAAAAGCTATTAAAGCTTTTCTTTTAATAAAAGATTTAAATTAGTTTTGAAAATATATTAAAGAAATATAAAACAAAACTAACCTTTTTTAATATAAGAAATTAACTGATTTTATATCTTATAAATTTAAAAAAGTTAAAAAAATTAAAGCTAGATATACTAAATTTTAATTTTTTTTATTACCAAAAACCTATAAACTTATAACTTATCTTAAGTAAAATTTAAAGATAGATATTTTAACTTATATAGTATCTA
>JNEM01016356.1:0-11141 GCA_000697335.1 Conidiobolus incongruus B7586
TATATTTTATATTTTTTTAATAAATATTTAACAAATAAAAAAAAGATAATTATTAAGATTCAATTATTAATTTATATGGAAATAATATTAAAATATTAACAAATAGAGTTAAGTGTAAATTATACAAAGAATTCTATTATTAATTTTAATAGTTATAATAATAAATGTTCTCAGTTTGAATTAAATAAAAATTCTATATAAAATTTAATTAATAGCTTGAAATATCAGAATATAGTAACGAAACATAATAATAAAGTATATATATATATATCAGTATATTTTGTTATATATTTAAATATAATATTTAAAATTGAAAATTTTAAAAAATTTATCAGAAGTAATTTTTTCTAAGGATCAAGAAATAAAATAATAATTAATTTAAATGTATTTATATATATAAAGAATTATATTAGAACTAACTAAATTATAAGAGATATATACCTAGTATTAATCAATAGATCAAAAGGGGATATAAGTATTATTTCAACTATATCTATATATATCAATAATCCTATTAAATTTTATTATTTCTTTATAATTAAAGATATAGTACAATTTTTTTGATTTAAAAACTAAAATTATATATTTAATATAACTTTAAATTATTTAATTTTTAATATATTTATGATCTTTTTGTAGTTAATAAAATAATTAATTCATGGGCAACGGTAAATATTTTTACTGCATTGGAACTTAGATTAATATTCATATATTACAATTATAGATATAATTATTAAATTTTTTTACTATGGTATCAACTCAATGATGCAAAAAAATTGAATAAAAACGAATAAAAGAATAGGTAAATAGGTAAATTTAAATACAAAAAAGAGTTTAAAGATAATATTAACAAAATTAAAAAGCATAATTATTTTAGAAAGCCGAGTGGTTTAAAAATTTTAAATAAATTAAACGGCAACTCAAAAGGTGGAATTTCTAAAATATTACCAGTTCTTGGGAAGAGGGGTCAAAATGCCCATTATATTCAAGTATTTAAAGTTAATATCCAATTTAAGTGAAGTTTTATCAATATTAAAAAATTATTATTTATATTATCAAATATTCAACTAATAACTGACTGAAAATAGTTATAAAGGAAAGTATTATATAAATATCATTTTACATGGCATGTAGATGAAATATTAAGATTTAATCTTGTTTTTAAATTATTAACAGCTTGAGAAAAAAAGAAATTATGGAAAAAATATTTTCAATACAATAAATGGATGATGATTGTTCCTTCAAAGTTAATTTAAAGCATCATAAATATTATTATAAACTATCAATTTTTGAATTTATTTAAAATTATCAATCTTATTAATGGAATTTTATATTCAACGATATCTCACACTTAAATTTTTTAGAAAATTCAATTGAACATTTGAACATATAAGTTTCTATAACTTTGAATAGCTAATCACGATGAATTAATCTTGAATTTTATAACAGCTATTTTCTTAGTTATCTTAGAAATATTATTATCCTATAATTTGATCTGATTGTTAATTGTAAAATCAATCCAGTTAAAATAAGTTGAATAAAAATATCCCATAATTCTCACTTTTAAATAAAGTTATTATTTAAATTTAATTTCAAAGTCCCAAATGTTAAAAATTAATTAAATCCAATTTAATTTTCAAATCATTTTTTAATATGAGTGATACTAATTGGTCAGATATATTAATCTTAAATGATTTGCACCAATACTTACTACCGAGCCAAATAATTCAAATTAGTTTTTTATCCAAATATTTGAGATTAAAGTTAAAATCAAGAGTTTTTCAACATTTGTATCTGAGTAACAAAATACTTGAATATAATACGGAGATTATCCAAATTTATCAAGATAATAATCCAAAGTATAGTTCATTGGATGTTAGTACCCGAAACAAACTTAGAAAGTTTTTCAATGATGTGGAATCTTTCAAATTCTATGTGGTATCTATAACAGTTAAAGAATTTAGCGATCATTATATATTACAAATTCCTATACTATTTCAACATTTAAAGCATCTTACATTTTCATTAAATATAGTGAATTTAGATACTCTGAATAAGCTATTGATATCTCTAAAAAGTTTAGAGTATATAAGATTGGATCATGTTTCCATTATAGATTTCTCGAAATATCCGTATCAGCAGAGACATATTCAATGGCCAAGTACCCTAAAACGATTGAAATGGGTATTTCCTTATAGAAATATATACGAATTACCGGACAATTCAGCAAATTTGGAAGATATACAATCAGAGCACTTAATCACATCCTTTCCCATGAATTTTCATCCATGTCATATTCCGAACCTTCAATTTCTCACATTTAAGGACATTCAACTATTTGAAGAAAGTGAGCTCAATCAATTCTTATCTTTAAATCCACAGCTGAAATGTTTTGAGGTTGATGTGACTCAATTGGATCAAAATACTTTGCAAATATTGAGTACTTCCAATCATTTACAATCACTCACAATATTTATTGACGATCAAATACCACAAAACTTCAACCAATTATCATCCCCACCTCTACCCAATATCACATCCCTGAAAATAATCAATCCACGTAATCGCGAATTATTCTTCGTTCAAAGCATCCTGAATTCCTGTCCTAACCTAGTCCATTTGAATTTGGGATACATTCAAAACCCACACCATATTCTCAATAGTTGTATACCCCAACTTACCCATCTCACCCATCTCACAATCAAATATTTCCTCAGTCACAATTCCTCTTATACCGACACTATCCCCCTCCCAAATATCCAAATTCTTCAATTAATTGAATCCAATATTTCCACTATCAATCTCACATACTTTGAAACTTGGAAAAATTTGAAATCTATAAGAATTTTATTATTTTCTCCAACTTTAGAAGAATTAGAAAAATATCGAAAAATTTTGAAAAAGTTTAAAAATTGGAAATGTATTTTTTATGGAAAAATTTTAAGATGTTTCAAAAAATAAATTAATTTTATAATAATTAAATGCATTTATTTATTAATTTTTTTTAACTCTACCATATTAATTATGTAAATTACAATGCTATGATTAACAATGTTTTATAATATAAATTGATCTACGTTCAATATATTAATAATTAGTATATATGAAATAAGATTAATAACTAATACTTTATATAGACTGATTTTTTATATCTATTAATAGTTTTGATTTTCTTTCTTTTGGTTCATTGGGGCCATTTTTAAACTGCAAAATCATATTATTCTATATTTTATTTCATATTATTTTGAATTTTGTTCAATAATACATAGATAAACATTGCCTAGTATAAACTTATATTAATTTGAATATATTTTAATATTCTAAACTATTTAATTTTAGATTTCTATTAATAATATATTGTATCCAAAAGTTAATATATATAATTAAATTGATTGGTCAAAATATTTGATATTTTTAATTAATAAGTAAAAATTATATAATTAAATATTTGCAAAAATTAAAGTAGGAATTTAATTCAAATAAAACATATCTAAAAAATATTGAAATAATAATTAATATAGTTAATGGTTTTGATTATTATTATCAAAATTTATTGATTTTACTCTTTTTAAATATTATTTAAAATTATATTCTATTATATCTAATATAAAAATAATATATAATATAATCAGGAAAATAAATAATTCTAAATTTTATTTATATAAATAAGTCAAGTTTTTTATTAAAAAATTATTTTTGGAAAATTTATTATTAAATTATATTAAAATCCAATAGTGAGTATAGGAAAATTTTTATTTTAAAATTAATAAAATATAAACAGAAACTATATAAAATAATATATAAATTCCAAATATTTTATAATAATAAAATTTTATTTTAATTAACTATTAATTGATAGGTAATCTAATTTAATATATAAAAAAATCAGTTAGATCTTATTAAAATAAAAAAATTAATTTTAATCAATATTATTTTAATTATTAATAATTTATAAAGGTTTTATTAAAGCATTTATTTTAGTTTTAATTAGAAAATTACCATAGAATGTTAATATTAATATTATAAATATATTATATATATTATATTTCTAAACTTATATTAATTAAATAAAATATAAAATAAATTCCTTATAATTTAATCAAAGCTTAAAAAAACTAAAATATCTATAATGAAATAATACCTAACTAGGTATATTTAAAAACTATATTTTTTATTTTTAATTATTATATTTCAAGATTTTTTTAATGAATTTTTTATTAGAATATAAGTCAAAACACTAGGTTAAGCTAAAATAACTCTTTTTATATATTCCAATAAATATATATTATTTTTGTTAGATTTTCTTTATGATAAGGGTTTCTAATTTAAAATAATAAAGGTAAAAAGTTAATCTATATTTTATTTTATACTTAATTCAATAAAAGTTATATCTATATCTTAAAAAACCCTTTTATCTTTGGTTAAATTTTATCAATAAAATATATTTGAGTAATGACAAATAATTTAAAAATGATAGGATAAGTTGAAATTATTTGATTAAATAATAATAAGAATATTTGGTAATATTGCCAATAATTAATAGGTAAATATTAATAATTTTAATGAACTATAAAGTTATTAAATATTTTTGATTAATTTATATAAGAAAATTAATTAACAATTGTCTATATATTATTATTAAAATAAAAATATTTTTAATTCTTTTGGAATAAATTTAATATTATTTTTATTTAATATAAGAATTATAAGAAATATATGAGTTAAAAAAAAGATTATTTAATTAAAAATAATTAATAATAAATAACATATTTAATATATTCATTAGATTATAACTTTTATAATTATAATTATTTCTAATAAATGGAATATTAAACTATAAAATCACTTTTGAAAAATAAATTTAATTATTATAAAAAATATTAAACTTTAACTCTTAATTAAAATAATATTTTATAAATATTAGAGGTTTACAAACAATATATAAAAAGTTATTAATATACAAAGATAATATTGATTATAGCCTATATAATAAAGTATTAAATTATTCTTAATTTCAAAAAAGTCATATTATTTAAAATCTAGATAAATAATATATATTAAGATTCTATATTTATAAAAATTATATATTTTGATATTCAAAATTACGTCAAAATTTTTTTGTTAACATTTAAATTATCGTGATATTTAAAATTAAAAGCAAAACAATAGAATGTCGAAAAATATGATTGGAATCATTGATGTAACAGATAATTGTATAGATGATTATAAAAATATATTAATGTTCAGAAAAATATGAGTGGTGAAATTGAATAGGTCTACCTATCACTGATTATCAAATAATATTGAACTTGAACAATTTCAAAAGATTTTGGAACTATTCAACCAAATTCAATTTCTTTAAGGATTAAATACTTGAGGATTGTTATGCCTTGCAACTCTTATATTAATTAAGCATATGACAGTGTATTTATTTTTTTCAAACTATTACTATTTGAATACTTTGAATTAAAAGTTAAATTCTCTAAATTTTTTAGCTTTGTTCTTCTTGAACTGTTTCCATTATTATGTTTTTATAACAACCGACACCAAATACATTTATCATATTGTCACGCATTTTAATATTATATGATAAATTTTACAAAATGGCAAGTTATATAATCTTTGCGGTTTTACCTCAGATTTTTAATTTTCCTAATATCCCCATTTTAGAACTTCAGTACTTTAAATAAATACCTTTTGTATTCCCAATCTTAATAATCTTACTTTGAATCAATATCGAATCTTTGCGGAATCGGAACTGAATAGGGCTTTATCAGCGAATACCCATATCAAATTATTAGAGGTTAATATGTCTTCATTCAAGGATAATATATTTCAATCAATTAATATATCTTACCAATAAAAATCGCTCGTTATCTTTATTGATTTTCCAGTTCGAGTGGAGTTTTAATGAAAATCTGCCTTCTATTACTGAGTATTAGTTCCTTCAAAATTAAAATGCTTTACAACTTCCGATTGCACTTTGTGCCAAAATTGTTAAAATCCTGACCTAACCTGACACGTCTTAATACAAGCTATATCCTCAAAGTGAGCTATATCTACAATACCAATTTTGTACTAGATACTCAATTGCCTCACCTAAGATTGAATTATCCAAATCTCAAAGTCTCCCATAACAATCCTATAAAGTTAGACTTAATAAAATATTTACTACTAAATGAATATAACATATGAACTTTAGATTTAACATTATTTCAATATTTTCCTTAATTGAAATTAATAAGAGTTATATTAAAAAGCCAATAAAATAAGAAAAAATATATAAAATTGCACTAAAATTAGGAAATTTGTAAAAATATATATTTTGGAAAATAATTTAATGATATAAACAAAAGTTATTATTACTAACTGTTTAAATTTAAACAATTAAATGATTAGATGTATATATTTCATAGGGGTATTATATAGATTAAATATTTCATTTTTGATAAATAACTGATGATAATTAACCAATTTATTATTATCTATATAATGCTAATTTTATTATTTAAAGTTTATTAGTGACTCATTTTGATAAACTATTAAACTATTAGTGAATCATTTTATATGAAGGAAATACTATATAGCTATTATTAATTACTTTTTGGAATTTATTAGCAGTTACCAAATATTTTAACAATTAGTAAAGCTTAATTATTATCTGATATATTTTTTACCAAATTTATTATTATCAATTTTATAAACTATGCATATTACATTTGGTTTATCTTTTAATTTTACCTTGGTAAAGTTAATATAAATAATAGAATGCTACAATTGAATATATAAATTTAATCAATAACTTTCTTCAAGTTTGTTACAGAATAATAAACTTGTAAAATATATTTAAATTTAAATTGAACCAAACAAGGTCAGAAAACATTTTAACTATTATCTATCCTTTGCAACGACCCATTTTGTGATTTCTTTATTACGAAGATTCAGTCTAGTAATATTAATTTGCTCAAAATATTAACTTGTATTAAGTCATTAGGACAATGAGTAAAATACAACGGTGATTAACAAGATTGAAATAAGGAAGTTTAAATTTTAGTGATATATAAAATTACTCAGTTATTGAATAGTGATATATATTAAAATCAAATATTAAAAAAATATCATTTGTATTGAATTATAGTAGATCTAATATTTGGAGGAAAGAATTTAAATTGGTAAATTAATTATTTTTACCATTCACTACATAAATTTTTCGATTATATAGATATCAAATATTAAACAATTTAAATAGTTAATGTTTAAATTATTCTAAAATTAAGTAAATAATTATTTACAAATCACTTGGAATACTGATATTTAAGATCATATGTTGAAATTGAAATGATTATGTTTTAGGTTATTTATTATAGTTTCAAGAAAATTCTAATACTATATTGTTTAACGTATGTATTTATTCATTAAATTATCCTAAACCTGTAAATTGAGTTGATATTGAAAGTAATAAATACATTAAAATTTAAATAATTTTTAGAAGTATAACTATCAATAGAAAATTATGATTAAGATAATTATTTATAGTCCCTAATATAATTATATAATGCTCATCGTTGTTACTGAGAATTAATTTTCTATTTAAGTTTAAGATATTATATTAGTCGCAATATATATATATATAGTTTAATAGAGATATATTATATATTAACATTGAATTTAATTGGAGTAATTTGGAATAATTTATAGTAAAATATACAATGGTTATCTTCATAGATAATATATTTAATAGAAAAACGATAAATCATCTAACCACATACTTTAAAAGCGTTGTTAAGGGATTTACAAGTGAAAGGTCTGCAGCAGTCCAAACTATTGTTACATATTCCATCTACTGAAGAGCATTCTAACAATTTGAATTAGTGAAAATATTTTAATATTAAAACTATATTGAATATCCAACCTCTACCGAGAATACCTTGAGCACAAATATATCGAATATCAATCAAGTTACCAAGTATCAATGTCCAAAAAATATTCAATCTCATGCTTTTTAATTTTAATTAAATATTCTTTAGTTATCGTCTTTTGTTGTCAATTTATATTTCAGTATTCTAAATTAATGAGTATAAAGAAAATTTAAAGAATGTGGAGAATTTGAGAATTAGTTAAAAATATTTAACTGAATTTGACATTAAATCAACGTAATATAATTACTTTGTTATAGCTATAAATAACTCAATTTATATAAAATAAAAATATTTAAAGTATTTTTTAAGTATCATTATGAATATGAAAATACGACCTCAACTTAATATACAAAAAATTAGTGATTTGGATTTTAGAGGTAATCATTTAAGCAAAAAGGGCTGAATTGAAATAATTGAAATAATTTGAGAATTTCATTATAGGCCATAAGTTTAAATTTATTTTTAGTAATAATATACATTTCAATGTACTCTATTTTGTAATAAAAAAGTCTCTTTATTTATATCTGTTCCAATATTTAATTAATATAATAAAATGAAACTTTAAATTAAAATAATTAATATTTTGATTTATTTTACAATTTTAAAACTTACGAATTTTTTTATTAATATGAGAAATATTAAGTATCAGCACCAACTGAAAAGTCTGTTATCTTAAAAAATTAGGTAAAAGCTCATTTTCTGGGGCAGTGTGTACCAAATGATTTGGGGAGGTAATTTTATTGAACTTATATTGTAGGGAAGAGCTTTATGAAAAGAATCTATGTGCCAACTAGGCTGTAATTGGTATATTTATGTATGAGTTGACATGTTGACTGACTTTAGGGTAGCATATAGGATCGAATAATTGATTCCGAAGTTCGTGGGTATTTGTTGATCTCATTCAAGAGAAATCTTTGTTGGGGATAATGAGTGATTTGACTTATGAGAGTTGGGCGGGTCTCCTGACCCCTGACAGTATTTTCAATCTTATTTGAATCAATATAACTCTCTTCAATTTTGTTATTAAAATTTACTTAGAAATTCAACTTATTAATTTTTGTCTTGTAATATGTTTTTTAATTTATTGTATTGATTTTTTGTCTTAATTTGATCAAAATTATTTAATATTAATTTGGTGTATAATGAATTAAAAATAGATCTCAATAAACATTTAGTACTATAGGTTAGAGAATTTTTAAAAATATATGCCGAGTTTAATATCAATAATTAATAATTGATATAAAAGGATTTATAAATTAATATCTTCCATATATCATTAAGAAACAATCATTGGTATTAATAATATTAAAAGTCAATCTCTATATTGGATTTATATATACTATGAAAACTTACAATTTAATAAAGGGAAAGATTTAAAAATATTAGCGGTAAAAAATAAGTTATATAAACAATATTATTGGAAATTGATTTTTTAAATTATATATATATATATATATATAATATTTTTCTCAATATTTTTCGTATAAAATTATTGTTAATTTTAAATATATTCAAACCAGATAATATTTATCAAAGTTTTTTATTTTTCTATTATTAAAGATCAACCTCAAATTTTATAAAATTATTCAAGCTTTGCAATAAAAACTTATGAAGATAATGTTTTATCCAAAACCACCATTTTTATTTGATTTGTCATTTATAAGCTAATATTCCTTTTTTTCAACATATTTTAAAATTTTAAATTTTAATTTTAATTTTGTTTTTATCAATTAATAGAAAGGAAAAAGTTAAACAAGAAATTCTTATTAATTAATTTCAAGGATTATTAAAGATTATCTAAATTAAATATATAAACATTATATATATTATAAAAAAGTCTATTTTAATTATCAAAGAACTCAAAAGGATATAATAAAATAATACCAAAGTTTAAATAAAAATCAGTATAATTATTAAAATATAACCTTATTAAAATATTACCAAAAATTTAAAATTGCATATTAAATTATCTTATCAATTTAATATAAACTATCCTATAAAATTCTTTGTTTAAAAATAAAATATTTTATCACCCCAAAATGATCATTATATAGACTTAAATAAATATATATTAAATTTATATCAAAAATTTAATCCAAGAGTTTATTTTAAGGTTATATAATTATCTTATCAAATATTATAAATATTTATTATTTAAATTAATAAAGTCAATATATATATATATATAGCTCAAGCTATAAAAGATGTTTTATAAAAAAATTTAAAAAATTACCATAAATAATATTTCTATTAATTTAATATTTTAATTCAAAATATTTTATTTATTATCTTTTAAGTTATATTTAATTAATATAATTGGGTTATTTTTTCTAAAATAATAAATAATTAATCTTATATTAAAAATTTATATTTTACTATTATCAACTAATAATACCTTATTCGATAAGATAAATAAGTCTTTAAGAGACTTAACTATTACTATAAATAATATCAATAATATTATAAAATAATATTTATATTTAAAAATTTGTTTTAGTTAAATATCTGAAAAGATTATTAAATAAATAATAATTAAATAATATAGAGCTAATTTTATGTCCTTTACCTAAGTTAAAACTTATTAAATATTGTTTTATTTAGAAATCTACTTCTATATATAATATATCAAGTTATGCTTTATATTATTAAAATTATAAAGATTATTTGAGTTTATTAATATATTTAATTTTTGATTTATTAATAAATAGCTATATATATAATATATCTTATTAATAATATAAATAAATATTATAATATATTACCAGAGCTATATAATAAACATTATTTCGAAGGTTTTATTATTAAAGCTTATATATTTATAATAGCTTTTATCTTTTAAAAATAGCTTCTTTTAAATAACAAAATATTTTGAAATAGATTTGACTATTTTTTTAAAAATAATAAGAATTTTTTATTATCAAAAAAATAAGTGATTTAAAATATAATATATAAAATTAAATATATAATATTAAATTAATATTTTTTTTATTATTATTAACTTTTTACTGAATCCCAATAAATTTCTAACACTCAAAAATTAATTTTTTATTAAAGACTAAAATTTGATATTTTATAAATCAATTAAATTTATTTATAAATTTTTTCCTTATAAGCTAATCTTTTAATTAATCAGGCTAATTATAATTATATAAGTTATAATTTAAGAAATATACTAAATATGGTAGTTTTTTTAGTTATTTTTAATTAGGAAGTTTTTTATAA
>JNEM01016357.1:0-46577 GCA_000697335.1 Conidiobolus incongruus B7586
AAATGATATAAAAATATTTAAAATATATTAATTGTAATAATTAGATATAATAACTTTTATATATAAATATATTCTAACTAATTTAATATATATCTATAATTATTTTAACTTCTATATATTTTAATTGAGTTTATAAGATATTAAATAATATTTTTAATAATTAAATGAAATTATTCTTAAATATATATATAATACACTCATATATCAAATACTAAAATATTAGGATTATTTTATATCTTAAGCTAAAAGGTATTTTTCAATATATTTTTTTATTAAATTATTTATACAAACAATGATAGTTAAAATTAATATTACAGATTTAAATTTTAAATGATTTTTATGTAAATTTTAATATTAAAAGTAAATTTAAACAAATTATAATTTTTATATGTTGATTTATAATTTATAATCTTTTTAAAAGGTTAGAGGCTAAGTTTTAACAATGTTAAAAATTATTTTGATAATTATTATTTAAACTAAATATAATAAAATTATTTAATTAATTTTTGAAAAATTGCTTTTATACGAAAAAATACTATATATCTATAAATATATAGTTTAAATATGTATATTTTCCTATATATTTTATATATTATATCTTTTGAAACTAATAATATATTTAATAAGAAATTAAAATATTTCCCATTTCCTTAATTTTTATAGTAATAGTTTATCAATTTTAAATTTGTTAAACTATATTATTATTAATAATTTCAAATTTATATAAATTAATGAAATTTGACTATCAAATTATGTTAGTGTTGATAAAATGGTAATAATTTAACAAATTTAGAAATAATACAAATGTTTAATACATTTGAAAAGTGAAAATTTTAAAATTCAAAATAGTTTATAGCAATGAATGGTATATATGTATTTCTAAATATATATATTTATTAATTTATTAAAGTAGTTTATAAATACTAAAGTATATTGATAAAATAATAAGATGTAATAGATTTTAAATATTAGTTAAATAGTGATAAACAGAAATGATCCTTTCAATATTAATTTATTAAAAAATTCAAATGATAGTTGGAAGCGAATCTCATTAAAAATTAAAAGAGACCAAGTAAGTCATGACTTGGTCAAGTACTCATAAGTGGAGAAGGTGGAGGATCGTTGAAGTGAGACAAATATAAAAAAAAATTAGAAGATAGAAAACGTGAGGAGGATTTGATGGGGTAATTGGGGTGGATTTGAGAGATCGTCCTAGGCACGGGGGCATTTAACATGCGAACACTTGGGTCCAGTAGAGATTGGTCATACCAGCTCCGAATTGAGTATATGTGGGATTCACCATATTCTCATGGTGGGCTGGCGAGTTGATCCAGCACTCGACAACCTCCTCGACCGTTTGCTGGTTGTAAGCGACGTTCTCTGCTACGCCGCTCCAGTTGAAGCCGCATTGGCTCACTCTGTCTCCTGCTTGATTTCCACCGGGTCCGCTATGTGTCATGGTGTTAATCGATGCTTGGTAGTCACTTTGCATTTGAGCAGCTTCGCAAAGTTCAGAGTTAAGTTGCAGCGGTGGAGCTCCATTGCGTCCACGCTCTTGATTCACAAGTTGTAGCATTAATTCCATATCGAAATTGCCATTTCCATAGCTGCCACCTCCAGAATTGTATGATTTGCTAGGACCGTACTGTTTATACTTTTTGTGGCCTCCACCACCACCATTGTAAGGAATAAAATCCCCAAGATCCAAATTAGAATGAATTAATCCACCATTGTAGCCACCACCAATACTGATCGAAGCACCCGGCCTCGTCTGGCTGTAGTGGCCGCCAACGGACATAGTAAAAGCCAAGAAAGAAGCAGCTATGAAAGCTTGAAATTGAACCATAATAATCAAACTTTAAAATTAAATTTAACACTGAATAACTAACAACCACAGTTGCAAAAATTATTCCAGAATAAATTAAATACTCTAGTTATAATGACTTTGAACCATTCTTTATATACTACAAAGTTTTCCCCAATACTTAGGAGAGATTGCGGATAATGCTGGGATTGGAGATTCTTACTTTGATAAGAGATTTTCCCCACACTCGTTGAAAATTTTAACATTCGCAATAAGCATTTTTGAAATTTTGGTTTGTTTACAGTCACGTTGAAAATAATTAAATCTCAGTTTATTATAATTTGATTATTGTTTGTATAGTATGCTTACCGCGTGATATTGTTTAATGCACGAGTCAATCTATTGGTACTAAAATCAAATTGTAGGTTCATATTGTGATGATTAAATTAATTTAGTTAAATTTCAAAGAATTAATAATGAAATATATTCATTTAATAATATTACTCTTTATAATTATTATTTCTTCAAATAGTCGATCAATTTTATTATTATCTCAAAAAAAATTTTTCATTATTTTTTGATATGGCAATAAAGTTTAAATATTAAATCATACCATTAAAAGATTACTTGGCTTAAAATTTTTACAAATATTTTGATAATTAGAAAATCCACGGAAAATTTCAAGGGGAATTTGCTATATTCCATATTGTTTCCTTGAAGCTCCTAAAATCAATAATTGTTTCACAATATGAACCATGGAAGACAATTCATTATGTTAAATTGTATAATACATATAATTATCTATATCGTTAAAAATGGTTCTTTTGCAAAATATTGAATTTTAAACACAAATTATGTTATTAATAAACTTGTAATTTAATTAGTATTAACTATTGATATCATAAGCTTGGCAATAATATTTATAATTCCTGTTGAAATCATTCCATTCCTATATTGTAACCTAAATTATTAGAGAAGAGTATTAATTTGATTACTTTAGTTTATATTATTAGTAATTTTATATAATATTAATATATTTTCATAAAACTTAATATAAAATTAATACCAATAGATTGAATCAATTTAATAATTTTTATTATATTTTATTTTTAGAGTTATTTTAACTTTTATTTTTATAGTTAAATTTTTAAAATTTTATTCATATTTCAAATATCTTGATATTTTGAAATTAATATATTATTTTTGATTATGAAAATCAAAAGTTTAATAATTAATAATTTATGAAATGATTTTTAAAATAAATTACAATATATATTTAATTAATAATAGTTTTAATGACTTAGTATTTTTTATTCTTAATATATATAAATAAAGTTATATATAAAAAAATATCTTAATTTTAATGTAATTTGTAAATTTAATCAAATATATTTTCAAATTTGAATATAATATTTCAAAAAATATTATATAATATTAATATTTAAAAAATTTCCAACTCTAGTTCAAAAATATTGATTTAAGATTAAAAATTTAATAAAAAATGGTAGTTTTAAAAGATATATCAAAAAGGATTAATATTATATTATTTCAGGGAACATAATTTCTTAAATAATAAACTTAATAACTAAAGTAATAAAATATAAATTATTTCATAAATCATATAATTATAAAATACAAAATGAATAAAGGATTTGTCAATATTAAATTATTAGTTGATAACTATATATTAGATATTTTATATATTAAATTTTTCTCAATTTAAATAATATAATAAAAAATATATTTTTCAATATATATTACTTTGTAATTTAAATAATAAGAATTTTTTGTGATTGAAAAAAAATAAACATTTTAATATATAAAAAGTAAAAATATATATATTATAAAATTAACAGTTTCTTTTATTTCTAATAACTTTTTGTTATACTTTTAACAAAGATCTAACACTTAAAAAATAGTTGTTTTTATTAAAGACTAAAATTTGATGTTTTACAAACCAATTAAATTTTCCTATAGAAATTTTCTTTCTTGTAAGCTGGTTTTTTAATTACCTAAAACAATTATAATCACATAGGTTATAATCTAAAGAATATACTAGATATGGTAGTTTTTTCCAGTTATTTTTAATTAAAAAGTTTTTTATAACTTTAAATTTATGTATTTTACAATTATCATGTAAAATAATAAGTTTTCTTAAATTATATTAAGAATACCAATTAGAAATAGTTTTATTTAAAAAAAATATAAAGTTTATTATTAATTAATTTTTCTTTAAGAATTAAATAAAAATAGCATATATTATTATAATCCATTACAACAATTAATATTTACTTATCAACAAAGTGTTTATTTAAAAAAATTTATAGAGAGGGTTAATTTATTTTAATTTACCACTTTAATTTATGTTTTAGTAAAAAATTATATAAAAAAATCTAAGATTCATTAATTGTAATAATTCACTGTAAAAACCTTGGTTTCTAGTTATACCTTAGTAAGTTTTGTTTAACAATAACTACTCTAACTTTTTTTAAGCTTTAGTTAAATTATCAAGTACCTATTTTATATTTTTATTAATTAATTTTAATTTAAACATTAATATATACAAAATACTTATGTAACTAATATTAAAATGTCTTGATAATTCTCTAGCTGAAATAAAAAGGTGCTTTGTAATATATTTTTTTACTTTATTAACAATTAAAAAAATAATAGTTAAAATTAATCTTTTAGATTTTAGCAGGTTTTGGGTAGTTTCTCTCTTAACTTTAAAGTAATTTACCTAGTAATAAATTGTTGATTTAAATAATACTTCATTACTAAAAACTGCTTATAAATTTTAAATGATTTTAGAGAGTTTATGGTTAAGTTTTACTAATATTAAAATAAAAAACTTTTGACAGTTACTATTTAGTTTAAGCATAATTAAATTAAACAACTAATTTTAAAAAATTATTTTTTTAATCAAAAAAGTTATTATAAATATATATATATATATATAATTCAAAACTATTTATTTTCCTATTTATTTTGTATATATTTTTTTATTTGAAACTAATAATATGTTTGAAAAATCAAAAATTAAAAAATTTCCTATTTCTTCAATTTGATGGTAATATATATTGAAAAATGTTTTAAAAAAATAGATTAAAAATAAATTTAAATAATATTCTATTCTAGTAAATTTTTATTCAAAAAAAATTTAAATTTTCCAGATATTTTTATTAAATTATTATTAGTAATATTTTATTATAATTTATAAATAAAATTTCTTATAATAAGATAGTTATATTTTTTTTCAATTACGTTGAACAAATCTGATATAAAGATTCAAAACAAAAATGAATCAGATGTTACATTTATTATTTAAGTTTTAATATTAAGTATGAGTTATAATATTGGTCAAAATGATAATTTACAAAATATTAGAATATTATTTAAATTAGAGTAATTTTAATATAGGATTATTTTCCTAATGAAAAACATTATAATTGATATATTAATAATAACAAATACCAAGCAAATATTAAATATATTCCTTTCTTTAATTATTATTGGGTTATATAATCAAAATATTAAATAAATGAATTTTTTATCCATATATTTATAGATTATATAGTGAAACTATAATAATTTCAATTTTAAATATTATGAATTTTTTTGAATTTTTAAAATTTATTTAATTATAAAAATATCAATATATTAAAAAATATTATTTATTTTTCAATTTACAATATAATTTTATTGATTTATATAATTAATTAATAAACTTAGTAATTTTTATAATAATTCAAAAATATAAAATAAAAATATAAAAAATAATATTAATATTGGAATATATATTAAACAATTGTTTTTATATATATTAAGACTATTATATTTAAAATACACTTATAATTTTATAATATATAAAAATATATTTTTTCCAATTAGAAATTACTAATATCATATATAGGCAAATAATTTAGACCAAAATAAGTTTAATTTGTTATTTTATTGATATATTATGATTGTTTTAGTATTATAACAAAGAAAATTTCATAATAATCCATTAGTTCACTTCAAACTTTTATAATTTAAAAAAAAATTTTAATTAATTTTAGTTAATGATTATAAATTAAAAAGAAATATTACGAAAAAAATAGTTAAATTAAAATAATAAAATTTGGTTTTAATATCCTTATCTATTAAATAATAATATAAGAAAATTAAAATTATAATAAATTTAATTGAAAAATAAATACTAATTTATTCAATTATATAATATATTAAGAGTTCAATACACCAAACTTTTAACCCAATACGTTAAGATTCATATGCTTAATGATTCTAATTCAATAGATTGGAATTAATTATAATAAAATTTCAAAGCCTCAATTTCAATTTTAATATTTGATTGAATAAATTCAAATTAAGTAATTTTTTCAGAGTTTCAAATTGTTTAAAAGTTTTTATTTTAATCAATTTAAATTTATATTTAAAAAGCAAAAAATATCTTTAATTAATTAAAAATTTTTAAATAGTATTAATATTATTTTAAGTATAATAATATGAATCAATTAGGACCAGTAGCAAATGAAGCGGTCAAATTGAGAATTGTTAAAGGCAACGAGGTGTATCCTCCATTCAAATACGCTCCAATGGTGAGTTTGCAGCAGAACCATGCGCACACTTGTGGTGGTACGTTAATAAGAAGTAACGTCGTGCTAACAGCTGCTCACTGCACAAAAGGGCCCTCATTCCTTTGGACTGCCAAAGCTCATCGCCACAATTTAAATTTAACTAATGCTCAGGAGAATGGACAAACCTTTCAGGTTAAGAAGATGATAAATCATCCATTGTACGATCCCAAGACCAAATTCAACGATATTTCATTATGGTTTTTGGATGCCCCAGATACCGGTGTATATAACGTGGACTTCGAATGGGGTAAAAGTGTCGAGATGCCTTTCGGTCGTGTCAAAGTATGTGGTTGGGGTGCTACGCAGCACAAGGGAGAGAGAGCATTATGTCTTCAAGAAATTGATATTCCCATCTACCCGCAAGATCTCTGTGCAGAGAAGTATCGCGCTCTCAATTATTCTTTTGATCCTCAGACTCAGTTCTGTGGGGGAGATCTTGAGGGCGGAAAGGACGCTTGTCAAGGAGATTCAGGAGGTCCTCTATTCACACTCGGCTGGAACAACCGAATGGTCTTAGCAGGTGTTGTTAGCTGGGGCAAACAATGCGGTGTCAAAGGGCAGCCTGGTGTTTATACTAAGGTAGGAGCATTTACAGATTGGATTGTTGAATATAGCTTTGAGCAAAGCTAAAATTGAAAGTATAAATTTGCTTCAATATCAAATAAATTTTTAAAAGTTTGCTAAAGAGAGCATCACTCATTCATATATAGTCGATATATTTATTAACTTGGATTCATATATAAATTATAAAATATTAATTTATTTTTATATAAGAATTTTTCAATTTCGAAGAATCAACTGAATTATTCATAATTGATGTTTTTTATTAGGTACTTCAAAAAAAAATTAAATATATTTTTCTGAAATTTCAATACTTTAAAATTATAAAATATTTTATTTAAAATTATTATTAGCCACAAAATTAAAATTCAATAGATAAATAGTGAAATGAAAAAGAAAATTTACTAAGTATTAAAATATTATAATCATAAATGGTTTCACTCCAAATGATCATTTTAAGCTTAATCCAATTTATAAAAGTTTGCCTTTATTCAATGAATTAATTGAGATTCCATTAGATAATATTGGCTCAGTAAAATAACTATGATCATATTATTGGTAATATTAGAAAATAATTTGAATCTCAGTTTTTAGCAATTATTTATAATATTAACAAGTAAATTATTCTAAAAGTATTTTCACTTTATTCTGCTGAAATCCTTGATAACACATATATATACTTTTTAACATAATATTAAAATCCATTGTAATATAAATTCATGGTCTTGAACTTTCAATTTTGATCTATACTATTCAGCTGATACATTTGTATTTTCATATTATACATAATTCCATTTTTGGGTTGATGATTAAATCATAATTGATAATCATTCTTCTAATCAATTGGAATATGGATTTTGAATATAATTTAATTTAAATATTATTCAAAAATTTAAAGGATGATTATATATAAATTATATTAATTTAAAGCAACTTTTTTATAAAATACTTCATAATTTAATTAGAGTAATTATTTAAAATATTCACTTAAGATGAAGTACATTTCAATACACCTATATAGTTATAACTAACTCTCTTATTAATCAAAATTATAAAAATTTTTAAATAAAAATAATATTAAATATAATAATATTCAATTAAATTTTATGATAGAATATTTTCAATATTGTTAATTATCTAATATTTTAAACGATTTCAGGCTGGCTAAACTTGAATGAATAACTATTAATTTTATTGATAATTTGAGTAAGTTGTCTAAGAATAGTATACTGAATTTTCTAAATGTTTGATATAAAATTATCAATGTAGAAGGGAAATTGGTTCATCTTTTTGATAATGCTGCCATTCTTAATGACAAGAAAAAGGCTTGTATATAAATTCATCAAGGTTTAATAATCTACTGGACGTTTTAATTGCTCTTTGCTTAAACTTCTAGAAGAAAATGCAGGATACAATGAAACTGACGAGGTAGATAATAGTTGGCTGTCATATGTCCAATTTGTTATAGTATAATCACTTTCATTAAATTGATCAGAGACCTTAGCAGCGTCAACAATAAAAAATCGAACCATTTCAATGTATATTAATTATATTGAAAATAAATAAATTACCAATTGGTTAGTATCTTCAAATTGGCATCAATATATAGTATAAAGGAATATTGAATATTGTTTTATCTCATTATAATTTCTTCGGTTAAATTAATAGACACAATTTTTTTTCTTTTTGATCATATCATATTTACATAAAATAATGGAATATTAATATATATTCATTTTATCCGATATGTGAGTCAATTTTTCTGTAGTTTTTAGGTTTAGTAAATAATAAATTGATAATCTAATACTAATCGGGTAATTTAACATGTGTAATTAATTTGCTTAATTCAATATCAAGATAAAATTTTATAAATTATATAAAAAATTGAATAAAGTGTCATGGCTAATGAGAACAATTCAATATAATAATTTACTAATTTGATATAAAATTATATATGAATGACATAGAACACTTGACAAGCTAAAAATTCATTTGTGATTTATATTGGCAAACTACTCTCAGCAAAATAAAGCTTTCTAATTTAAAAAATTTAAAGATAAAAATAAAAAACTGTAACTTATATTCTATTTTCGGAATTGATTACTTTGTAATAATATTCTTGATTAAGATTAGTAAAATATATACATTATTTCATAATTACTATCTTATTTAATATTAATATCAAATTTTCTAAAGAGTATTTTATTTCATTTGATAATAATTTAATATATTAATTTATTTCAAAATTAGGTATTCAAAATGTTATAACTTTATATTTAACTGTTTCTAAGCCTAGAATTATTAATAATAAAATATTTGCAAGCCTAAATAATTTTTATTAGGTTAGTATTTTGAATTTATTAATAATTATCTTTATTTGCAAATATGGTATTAAAAATATTTTAATATCAGATTATTAAAGCCACGCATTAAATGATATATTAATTTTTTGTTGGATAATTTAAACTAATTGTATTCAATTTATTATTACTCCATATTTAACCAATATAACTGATATTATAAACTCAAAATTTTATTAACTTTTGCCAAATTTGGGCAAGTTCAGCTTTTCTTAATTTATCATCGAGTTTGATAAATTTCCTAATGTGAAATCATAACAAAACCATTAAGGAATGAGTGATGATTTTGAAACAAACATCCACGAGTGTATTAATAAACGTGTATTTTCAAATTCGTTACCAATTCAATTAATATGAACCATGTTAAAGATTTTGTTTAAATTAGATTATTCATCATTCGTATAGAATATATATGGTATAGAAGTATGTTTGTAATTTATATCTATATTAAATTAATATATCAATCAGTCATAATGAGTATAGTAATATTAATCTATTCTTAAATTTTAATCATTAATTATTATAAAGAAAATGATTAATTTAATAATAATAGATCATTTTAAAATTTTTAATTTTTAAATCCATGTATTAAATATTTCAATAGTATATTTTTTGGATTTACTAAAAATTATGTATGGGTTCTATTTAGTTAAGAAAAATGTCCTTCAAATAAAATAATTGTATAATTTGATATTGGAATTTTTTTATTATGTAAATTAATATTCAGTTCATTGAAATTTTATTCCAAGAATAAATTTCCATATATTCAATTTATCATTATTGTTGAAAATAATTTATTAGTCAAATATTTTTAATATATCAAATATACTTGATATTTGCTTGTTAAAGCGTCAAAAAATTGAAATAATTGTGGTAAGTTTGGGGAAAGTAAACATCATAATATTTTATTTAATCAATTTTGAATAAAATCCTTATTGGCAATGTAGTTGACTTAAACTATTTATATATTTGATGATAAAAATATTATAACTTGAAATTACTTAAAGATTGATTATATCAAAGATATAAATATATATATATTTAATTGATTTCAAATAAATATAGTATGAAACATACGAATTGAGCAAAATATACTAGTTTTGCATTTGATATTAAAAGAGTGCTATGGTAAATAAAATGTTTCATATTACCATTTTAAATAAATATATTATTGTTAATAAATTTAATATAGTTATATGATTTTTTATATAGATGATTTTAAATATTTAATAATAAAATTAGTATATTATCATATATTGAGCACTATTCGGATGAGAATTAGATGATTTAAGCTCTCGATTCCAATTAAATAAATAATATATAATATATAATATTAATCATTTAATATAGAAGATACCTCTGAACATGTTTTTACTAATTGGGCCAAGTTAAGTGACTGTTGAAGCAATTTATTTCTGTAAAGTTTGTCTTTTTTAAGTGTATATTATCCAATGTTTTCTATTAAATTTTTATAAACTGAAAAATTATTATTCAAATAAACATGTCGTAAAAACCCACTCTTTACAGCTCCATAGGTTTCAGGATGGTTTAGAACCATATCAGAATTAGCGTCGTTGGAAGTCATTTTTAATCGAACAAAAAATAAAAAGAAAATAAAAAAACGTAAAGATCAAAGATATGTTGGTTTCTCACCTCCTTGTGTAAAACCCGAGAGAGATTATTTTTATATCTTTAGTGAGGAGTTCTGATCCTGTCAAACTGGATCATGTGTTATCCTTTATCTGGTAATATCTTTCAATAAAAACATCCATGATCTCCATATCCATTCTTAACAAAACATGTCAATGTATTATGATTAAGTATATATCAAGATCTTTAATTAAGTATCAATTTATATAATAATTTTATTTCAATAAATAAGATAATTTAATAACTATATTTTTTTAAGTTGGACAAGCTTTTGATATAAATAAAATTAAAAATTATTAATACTTTTATGTAGTTTAGATTAAATAATAAATATTAACCTATTTAAATATTAAATATTCAGGATATAATCTATAATCACTAAGTTTTTATATTGCATAGTATCTCAATGATTAGAAACTAAAGTTTCTAAATTTTTAGTTAATTTAAATATAACTTTATTTAATATCATCTGATCATAAAAATATTGAATTATATTTTTTGATTCAATAATTTAAATATTGAATATAGTTATATTTTGACACCTCCATTATTTTATAATTATTTGAAATTCAAAATTTTAAATTATTTTTTAAAGTCTTTTCATTTACTAGGATTTATAAAATATCATTAAAAATAGCTTTAGCAACTAATAAGTATAAATAATATAGTTATATAAGAAAACAATTAATATTTTATAATAGCATAATATCTAGCCTTTAATATAATATATATAGTGCTTAAATTTTAAATTTTTAATATTAATAAATTTAAATTAAAAAAGTAAGCTTAAATAGTATTATTTAAAATTTCAAATAACAAGAAATTTATTATACTTTATTTATAATTATATTATTATAATTGAAAGAATAAAATAATTAGTAAATAAATTTAATTTTTGTTTTATATTTTGATATATTATATATTAATTAAAATAACAATAAGTTATTTTTATAAAGAATCTATTTTATAAATTAATTATATATAAAAATCATATCAAAAATAAATAATAATAATAATAATCAAAAGTTTATTATTTTGATCTATTTAAATATAACCAGAAACCCTTTGAAATCATTTAATATTTATAACTAACTTATAAAAATATTTTTTATTTATTATTACCATTTATTAATAGATTTGATATTTTAATACTAGATATGATATTACTTATAATTTATTAAAATTTAAAAAATAATTATAATTTTAATTTTGTTATCTATTAATAAGATAGTAAATTATATTGGAAATTAAATATAAATTTTAATTAAAAAGCTATTAAAAAATTAAATATTAAGTATATAATTTTATAAAATTTAATAAAGTTTAAACTTGGTGAGTTTAATAAAAATATAATATAAATACCTTATTCCTTAATTAAATCTTAGAAGGAAAATAATATAACTATAGTTAAAATAACTCATTTTTAATTAATAAAGAAAATTATCATATTATATTATTATAATTAATGAAATTATGATTTTTTTATATATTCTTTAATTTAAAAATAAAACCAAAGATTAAATAAAACTAAAATAATCATTTTTATAGATTTATATAAATAAACATTATATTTATAAATTAATAATAATTATAATATTGGATTATAGTAATATAATATAGTTCTATTGAATAATTAAAGGTGAATGAATTAATAATAACTTTTATATAATATTTTAAATAAAACTTTTCTATAATTTTTTTATAATTATCAAAAACATTAATTACTTTTCATAATAATTGAAAAATATATAAGACTAAAGCTATTTAAGATTTTCTATATAATAAAATTAGAAATAACATCCATATTTAGTATATTCACCAGATGATAATTAATATGATTATAATTTCTTTATATTGATAAAAAAATTGATTATAAAAACGATTTTTCTGATAAACAAATATAATTTCTTTGCCAAATATCAAAATTCAATCGGTAATAGAAAAATTACTTTTTAGGTGTAAGAAATTTACCAAGAGTATGGTAAAAGGTTATTGATAATAAAAAACAATATTAGCTTTTTAATATTTATGTATTTTATATATTTTTATATAATATATATTAAAAATGATTTTCAATTTTGATGATAACATTTTCCCATTATTTAACCTATATAATAATAATAATAATTTACAAATCATTTAATTAATATACTATTATTTATATTGGTTGTTTAAAGTATATATATTAAATATATATCTATATTTATAGCCTATATAATTTGTGAATTAACAAATTGAAAAAAGTATTATTTAATTTAAATATCAATTTAATAAATATTCCTTTAGAAAATTTAACCTATTGCTTAAAAATTAATACTTGTATAATATATGATTTGTTTTGTTCATATTATAATTTTAATAATTACCAAATTTTAATATAGGATATATATATATAACATAAGATATACACACATGTTAAAATTTGTTAGATGATTTGCAAGATTTAAGGTTAAATATCACAATACTCATATTGTTTGAATTTTTATACTTAAATTCTGAACGTATTTATATCAAAAAGGAAATTTTGGTCAAAAATATAATACCTAATCGGATTAAAATTAATATATTGACAGAATTTAATCATAGTTGAATTCTGTGTGATATACGATTTAACGAGATTTATAGCATTATTGAAGATTTTTAAATATTCAAATTTCTAAAATAGTGAATAAGCCTATTGCTCTCAAAATAGAATTAACAGAATGGAATAATGGTAAATTGAGGTATATAAAATATGATATTTCATTGATCAGTTACTCAAAACCCAATCTCCAATTTGGAGATAATGGAGATCAATCATCACGAACAAAAATATTTTAAATCGTTGAAATTTTTGATTTCATTCATATTCCAATCAAACTGAAATGCGGGGGAATTTGAGATTATCAATTGTGGGCATCTAATCCGAAGAAAATATATAAATATATTAGAAGATATACTTCTGACACCAACAATTAAAAATATTTCAACCAACCCAGTTTTTAATACTACAATGCAATTCTCCATTATTTCAGCTCTTTTAATCACTGTAATTGTTGCAGCTCCAACAGTTGAGCGTAGAGGGAATCATCAGACCAGACCCAATAACTATGCTAATATGGGCTATGGCAATTTCAATAAGAATAACTATATAGGTCCTCACCAAGGTAATGGTCGTCCCCATCACGATGTTCATAATGTAGCTAATCAAGGTTATGGAAATACAGGTCCTCACCACGATGTCCACGACTACGCCAACCAGGGATATGGCAGCACTAGCCCCCACAACGATATTCACAATGTAGCTAATCAAGGCTACGGTAATACAGGTCCTCGCATCGATACACATCCAGATATTCACAATGTAGCTAATCAGGGCTATGGCAACACTAGTCCCCATGTTGATGTTCACCCCGATATTCATAACGTAGCTAACCAGGGCTACGGCAACTCAGCTCCCCACGTCGATGTCCATCCTGACATTCATAATGTAGCTAACCAAGGCTACGGTAATACAGGTCCTCACATCGATACACATCCAGATATTCACAATGTAGCTAATCAGGGCTATGGCAACACGAGTCCTCACGTTGATATCAACGCTGTTGCCAACCAGGGATACTAATGAAATACACTCTCGTAGTATCTTATTCTTTCAAATCAAATATCAAATAGTTAAAGTTTTTTAAATTTGACATTTTTAAATAATGTCAAATACATTTTTTAATAAATAAATATAGTAATATAGTAATTTTTAGATCATATATTAGTAATATAGATTTTTATTAATAAATTTATATTAGTTAAATGTAATATATAATTTTTGGATCCATTTATAATATCCACTTTAATTCTTATTAATTAATAATATTAACACGTCTTAGAGAAGCCGTGTCCAGGGTAGTTTAGATAAAAGAGAGAGATTTGAGGAATTCTAGGTAAGTGTTAGGGAGATGGGGAGTTTATTGGTTTAAGTCATATAGCTGGGAGGACCCAGATCGAACACTTCTTGTTGAGGATAGCTCTAATTCGGGGTTTTATATAAAGTGAGTTGGGTAAGGTGATTCATGGGATTCTCCGGTGACTTGCACCATCGACCAATTAAAAGATAGAGCGGGAGCAGCTGAAATGCTAGGGGAAATGACTTTAACTTTGGGTTAATGTAAAAATACTTGGGCAGAAGGGAGTCACCTGGCTTGTGGTAATATAATCGTTTTGAATAATTATCTAACAAATAACTAAACTATTTCATGATTTAAAAAAATATTTTGAATAGCTAATTATAATATATAGCATCATCATATGCTTTGATTCTTTCAAACAATATCAAATATTGGGAATAAAAATAATAAGTAAATCACATTACAATATCATTTAATAAATTTAAAATCTTTGATTCAACATTTTTAATATATGAGGATAATATTGATCAATTTCTTGGAATATTATGATAATTTTTTATTATGTTTGATTATATTTTGTTGGGTAATCTATTTATATGTTAATATGAGTCAATACAGGATTAATATATATATATATATAATTATTTAATCAATTCAAAGGTGAAAATTAGAATTCAAAAAGATTAAAATAATTTTAAAGGTTTAAAATGTTTTAATTGAGTTATACAGGATTGACCAATGATTTTGTCTAAATTTTATGCAATAATAATTTTCAACCTGATCAAAATAAATACATCAAAATTTTTTCCATATTAATGAGATTTGAAAATTTACAATATTAACCAATATATTGAATTGTATTTCTTTTAAATAATATATGAATTAATATATAATACCAGTCCATACTTTAACATCCGTGTTTATGAGCATTTGGTTTACTGTGTTAAACTTCAATTATCCCAATAGCAATATTATTCATAAACTTTAATATATGGTGTGGTTATATTCATTTTCAAACTCATTTTATCAATAATTAATCATTGTATAATACCAGAATTTTGTAAAGAATATTATTATCTAAGTTTTCATTAGACTTAATAAATGTTTAATTACATAATCTTAATATTTTAATATTTTCTTTGATTGAATTTTAATAAAATAATCAAGATTCATCACAGGAATTAAATATTTTAAAAAAATCAAAATATGATGATATATAGTTGAATATATTAAATTCCCACTTTTTTATTTTAAAATAAACACCTTCACTTATATACATTATGAGAATTAAAATTTTCATTGCTGAATTGAATTCAATTGGAATTAATGCAATCAAATAAAGTTTTATTCATTTAATTTGATGTGGTATACAAAATGGCGACAGATATATCCCGTGGCTCTGTAATGTAATTAATAAAATACAAACACTAATAATAGATACTTCAAACCATTTGGTGAATCTAATAGAGCATTGAAACAATATAACAAAGTTGAAATTTGATTTATTTCGCAATTTTAGAATTTTTTCAACTATATTACATTATTAACATACAAATTTAATAAATATTTATATTTATTTCAAAAATTCTTTGAACATAAATGTTAAAAAATATCTTAAGCAACTAAATATTAGAGAATAATCGAATTATGAGTACCTCAAGTTATTGATAAATTATTGATTATAAATTGTTTTATCAATTATCAAAACAACCCATGTTCACAATTCTATATTAATATAATTAAATCTAACGAATAATTACTGACAATTTAATTGACAATGATACAACAATATCAATGAAATTAACTATATCGAATTGAATTGGTAATATTTGCTTATGATCTTGATATATAATATATTTTTATCAAAATGTATGAGTCTGACAATAATATACTAGCCTTTCATATCATCATTTTATATCTGTTGTAACATTTTAAGATATTGTTGAAAAGTAGGGTAATCCAAATTTGAAAAAAATAATTTACAGACAAAATAATTAATTTAAACTTATTTAATATCAATAGTATTGTACTCAATAATTTTACTCATGATAAATAAAGATTAAATTATTTTACCAGTGAAGAAATTTTGTTGTAAAAGAATGTTTTCATTATAATAACATTGATGAATCTCAAATACTTTGAATATTGATATTCCAATGTAAGAGTTTCATTAAATATACTTAACAATAAAAATATTAAGAATATTGAAATCCCATAATTTAATTTATGGAAATTAATTAACTGAATGAAAAATAAATACATTTTAGAATCCCAACAATATATCAATATAAAACTAAAAAACAACAATTGATTAATTTGATTACTAATACATTTTTATAATATTTAAGAATTTTAAAATACAAACTATCAATCCTTTAGTGCTTTATTTTAATTAATTCAAACTAACTATTAACAATGTATAACGGTATCGGTCTCCAAACAGCGAGAGGGTCGGGAACGAATGGGTACATTCAGCGTAATATGTCGCACTTGAAGCCCAAAAGGGATCCTTTTAGAGAGAGTGAAAAGCGTATTGAGGAGAAAACCTCCCTACAGAAACAACCTGACCAAGAAATTTTAATGCATGAGAGGAAACGAAAAATTGAGATAAAATGTATGGAGCTGAGACTCAAATTAGAGGATGAGGGACTAGGGGAAGATGAAATCGACGAGAAGGTAGACAACTTGAGGGAGGAGTTGTTGAAGAGAGATTTAGATAGGAAAGTTAAAGAGGATGCTCAGAAGTTGAAGGAGTATCAGACCCACCAACTTGCTGAAGCTAAAATGAAGGAAAATAAAAAGTTTATGAGGGCTTTTGGCATCAAGGAGTCCAGGTATGAGGAGGGTAAAGCTTTCGATAAGGAACGCTTGGCTCAAGAGAAGTTGGAGCGTAGAATGGAACGTGAAGCAAGAGAACTGGAGAGAGAGAATGCTAGAAAAGAAAGGGAAAATACTAGAAGGGAGAGAGAATCCCAGGCTAGGGATAGAAGACGCTTGGAGGATAAGAATCCCAGAGCTCGTTCACCATCCCCTCGTAGGTCAAGATCTTCAAGTCCTAGAGGTTTTGGTCCTCCAAGAAGATCTCCATCTCCTTCTCCTTATAGAAGTAGATCACCATCTCCAGTCAACCAGAGATCCAGACGTCGTGACTTTAGTACTTCTCAAGATAGGGAAAGAAGAGCAAGTCCCAGTCCCAAACGTGCCAAAGGTCGCTCCCCATCTCCTGTTCGCAGAAGATATAGCAGATCTCGTTCTGCCACTCCTCCGCCTCGCCGTCGTGGTCGCTACACAAGATCTCATTCTTCCAGTGTCTCTTCTAGATCCCCCTCTCGATCATACTCGCCATCTCCAGTAAGAAGACCCAATCATCATAGATCCCCTAGTAGATCGTTGTCACCTGTACGTAGACCTAGTAAATCCAGAGCACCTGTTAGATCTCCCTCACCCCCTCGTAAATATAGTAGAATCAGGTCTATTAGTGGATCTCGCTCACCACCTCGTCGCCTCAATCGTGGTAGAAAATCAATTAGCAGATCTCCATCACTCCCTCGTCGCCTCCGTAGAGGAAGGGAGCCCACATCAAGATCTCCCAGACCTATCAAGAATGGTAGTTCCATCAGTAGAAGTCGCTCTCCCTCAATATCCCGCTCACCACCTCGTCGTCGATTTGAATCACGCCAACGCTCCCCTAGAAGATTCGAAAGATCACCATCGCCCCCTCGCAATCGCAGACTATCCTATTCGCGTTCCCCCATCCGTCGTCTACCTTCCAGATCCTATTCCTCATCCAGATCTCGTTCTCCCATTCGAGGACGTCCTACATCCCGCTCTCCCATCAGATCCAGACCTTCTAGATCCTACTCTCGCTCCCGCAGTGTCAGCAGCAGATCTTACAGCTCCTACAGTGGATCAGTTTCTAGAAGTCCCAGCAGGTCGAGATCACCTCCAAGACGCTAAAAACCCATATTCTATAACATTTGATTGATAATTATTTTAACCATTAATTACTCTATGATTCATATTTTATATTTCTCATATTAATAAAATTTATTTTTTTTTTTGAATTTTTTATTGTTTGCATGGCTTGTGATTAATATTTACATTTATAATGTAAATGCACTTTGAGTTTTGGATTATTAGGAAATATTGAATAGATTGATGATATTTGTGTATATATCAGCTAATCGTTGATAAATGATGTAATAACAATACATCCTTTCAAAATAGTAGTGAATAGCTATAATATTGATGAAAATAAAAAATTATCCTATATATTATCAATAAGCAAAAACTTTAATTTATTTTTTGAAATTATTCGTCCTTATAATCGCAGTGTTTACCTCCCATCCATTTGTAAACGGAGCTAAAGTCCTTCTTTTCATAACCTTCAGTCTTGCTGACAAGATTGTAGATTTGTTGACTTAAAGCGCCTAACATGACATTTGCCTTAACTGAGTTAGCAGCATCCACAGCTAATCCCATATCCTTGGCCATCAAACTCACTCCAAATCCACCTTCGTAATCTCTGGAAGCGGGGACAGTTGGTAAGACACCAGGGCATGGGTTGTAAACTTCAGAGGACCAGCATCTACCACTAGAAGTATTTAAGATTGAAGCGAGGAGTTTGGGATCCATACCCAACTTTTGACCCAAATTCATAGCTTCAGAAGTACCCAACATACCAATACCGAGTAACATATTGTTACAGATCTTGGCAACTTGACCATTACCATTACCGCCACAGTATACAATATTCTTACCCATGTGACTTAAATAAGGTTGAGCTCTGCTGAAGTCATTTTCAGTGTGAGAACCTACCATAAAGGTCAAAGTGCCAGCTTCAGCGCCCAAAATACCACCTGATACGGGGGCGTCGACAACAACGGCATCCTTGTCCTTAAGGAAGATTTCAGCAACCTTTTTACTGACGGCGGGATCAATCGTACTCGAATCAATCAAGAAAGCATCCTTCTTGACACCCTCTAGAAGGCCGTTAGGTCCAGTGTAAACCGCTTCAACATGCTTGGAAGCTGGCAACATGGTGACAATAACGTCACACTTCTCACCAATTTCCCTAGGGTTTTGAGCAATACTCACATTTTTTTCAGAGTTTTGACTCTTGAAACGCTCGAGTACAGACTTGTCCATATCTAAAATATGGAATTCTGCGCTGGTACCACGTAAAAGATTGTTGGCCATATGATATCCCATCTGGCCAAGTCCTATAAAACCTATTGAAGTGGCTTTGGAATCTAATTACAGAATTAGGAATTGAATTAGCTATTGTTGAAATTGTTTACCTTGAGAATATTCTCTAATTAAGAATTTATCACTCCTAACTTTCAATTGATTTTTAGGCAATTGTCTCAATAATCTCAGCATCTTTTAATTTATTTTTTGATAAATTATTTTAACTAAATAGAGATGACGAAGATGACTGGGTTTTAATTTATATAATAAATAGAATCAATATTCACACCCAGTCACTTGACACCCTCAGTTCATTACCACTTTATTAACCAATTAAATTTTTGAAATTTCGAATTTTACTATATTGGAAAGACGTGTTTAAGCGTTATTTAATCTAATAATTTCTCATCTAATTTTAAATGATTTCAAAAATTAGTTGAAGATTACTTGTAACGAATTTTAAATACTTAGAATCAGGTGATTATGAGGTAAGTTTAAAACATATTATCAAAATATTTATTAATAATTAAATTGATATCAAAAATTTTATAAATTTAAATAAATAATAAACTATCATTTAATCATAATTTTTTGTAACAATATTATTATAGATAAATTAATAATTTTTGTTAATAATTAAGCAGCGAAGATTATAATATATATAAGATTGACATATTATAGACAAATGATTAATTTAATATTAATTATTAATTACGATATTTATAATAAAATTAATAAATTTGAAAATTTTATTTTTTTTAAATTTTTTGTTGTACGACTAAATTTGTCCAAGGATTTTTTGTATTAGAGCTAAAAGGAATAATATATAAGCCTATGGTTTAATTAAATATTTTATAATGTTTTGGATCAGGATTTTAGAAATTGAAATAATTTATTTAATGGGATATATTACTTATATACATGTATATATATATATATATATATATATATATTATACGACACATTTGTAGCTAAATATGTGAGTGTAATTTTGGCCAAAAACATCTTCACTCTGTTATTGCAATAAATCAGTAAAGAATAAATTTATGAAAAAAACAAATATATCACTCAAAGTTCATGTATTAATTCAATTGAGCCAAGTCATAGTTCTTTTGATAATACGAAATCACTTTCCTTGTTTAAAGAAGTATTAATATATTTTAATTAATTATATTCATTGAAAAAATTTTAAACATAAACAATTATAATAAAATTATATTTTGTTTCATTTTCCAAATATTTTAAAAAAAATCAGTTAAATAATTAATATATTGTAAAAATATTAATATTTTGAATATCATCCACGAATTTATATTTCTTGAATCTATCACAATAAACCTTGAATTATATTTATGAAATATCGTGATATCTTATTTAAGGTACTAACTTGATTTGAATGTTAAAATCATTCAAGAGTTGTTTTAAACATTGAGACTTATTATTTAATATTTTGCACACTAAATTGCTAATATATAAAAAAATTATGAATAATTTGATACAATTATAAAATATACCAACTTACTACATTAGGCTGATATGTGATATTATTAGAAAAGTTCACTTGAAAAAGCTAGATTTATAAATAGGACTTTACTCATAAGGATATAATATTTGACAAATCAATCAGAAAAATTGATTTGATAGTCAAGAAAATTTGAGAAATGTTATATTCATAGTTGAAAAATATCAGTATAATATATTAAGGTAATTCAATATTATAAATTCAAATAATGATGGGTTAATTTTGAAAAATAAATAATTCGAATTTTATTATTTAGTTCTGAGGGTTAATGATATTTTGTTGGATCCATAAATCAAAGTTGGAGACACGAGTGTAAACACCAGGAAGGGTAGGTTTAGCACATCCAACGCCCCAGGAGGTGATACCAACTAAAACTTGTTTGCCATCCTTCACTTTGAATATGGGACCTCCAGAGTCACCTTGGCAGGTATCCTTACCACCTTCAGGTAAACCAGCACAGAATTGGGTGTCTTTATCTACGATTTCATTGACTTTAGCATAGTTAACAGAACATTGTTCATATTGGAAGACAGGTAGTTTGACTTCAAGAAGCTTCTTGGAGGCAACGCCACCGGAAGCGGTTCTCCCCCAGCCGATAGCAGTCAAGAGAGTATCAGGCTCAGTGCCTTTACCATCGTCAATAACGAGATTGGTGCGCTTACCCTTAGGGGCATTGATCTTCCAAATGGCGACATCGTTGACATAGGTAGTACCATTAAACTTAGGGTGACCAATTCTTTTGGTGACTTGGTAGGTGGAACCTTGTTCTTCGAAGTCAGATTTATCCAAGTCGTGACGATGAATCTTGACAGTCCAATCAGAGTCTTTACCAATGTTACAATGAGCAGCAGTGATAATAGTGTTGCCATTCCACAAGGAACCACCACAGTTATGTCTACCCTTGTATTGCAGAGAAACCATAGCAGGGTATTTGAAAGGAGGGTTGACTTCATAACCTCCAACAATTCTGGGAGGAGGAACTTGAACTCCGGTAGCAGGATCAACAAAGGACAAAGACATGATTTGAAAATTTATAAATAAATATAATAATTAAAATTATAAATCAATATCCACGTTTTTATATCGTTTGAAAGAATAACAACAGTAAATTGAGAATATGATCATTACACCAATATGATCAAAGCTCCAGTACAACGTTATTAGAACCACACATTCAAACCATTGATATCTATTCTATTCACACTATATTCAAAGATTTTAAGAATAAATTTACCATTTTTTTGCAATTTTAATAATCATCAAACCATATTCCTCCATTTCATGTGATCTATAAATTTTCAATTTATAATCAGATAAGTTATTATTTCCTATTTTTCATCTATACTTGTATCCATTAGGAATCTCATACTTTTCTGTCAAGTGATCTAATGTCCATTTAATATTTAAATATCATAAAATGATTGAATAATATTAAAAGAATAAAATTTAAGTTTCAATTTTAATTATATCAAATTAATGATTCAAAGGAATATGTAATAGTATGATAACAAAATGATTTTTCAAATTCTCTTATAATTAAGAATATAAAATATATAATTAATATCCATAAATTCTTGATTTCTGATTATGTATCGTGTAAGTATTATTAAAATTTTAATTTAAATAATATATTTAGATCTGTTTATTTGTTTGGCTATTTCAATTAAATATTAAAACATCTAAATAGATATTAAAAAAAGTGAAATATTAAGATAAATGAATTACTCTAAGTACGCAATAGTTCTTAGCATATTTATATAACATCCGATTATTTCAAATCAACAAACACATATATGATATACAAAATCACTTATTTTCATTTATATTTCCAATATTGGGATTATATGGGATGTTTTCTTAATTTTAATAATACTCAATATAAAGAACTTTAAATCATTATTTTAGATGCAATTCATTTGTATAATTCATAAAAATATTATAATTACAAAATAATGGATCGATTCTAGGGGTATTTTTTAAAATGAAAGGATTTTCTGTATTATCTAATTCATCTAATATTTTTATCATTATTGCTCTTAAACATTCATAGTAGATAAGTTATTCTACTGATTATTTTATTATCACAATTTATAAAACAATTAACATATTAATTAGATATTGTTAAAGATATAAATTTTATCAAATCCTAAACTAAATAATTTTATATTAAATTTTTTCGTTTGATTTTTTAACTATTACATATATTATGCAAAAGTAGGTTTCATGTACAAACGATAAAAGAAAATTGAATGCTCATCTATTTTAAAACAATCAATAATATCTTCTAATAGTAGTATCATTTAGAATATCAATAACTCAATTTTATTTTAATTACCGAATTAATTATCTCATATGATCGAATAAAATCAATATAAATCATCCCTGACTCGAATCTCTACCATATATTTTTATATAATATAAATTATATGATGATATAGTTATATAACTATTAAAATCAATTTTGATTAATCAATATGGGATTATATTTTTTGAATGAATATTTTTTATTGAGAACTTAGTTTTATCTAAACTAATTTTTTTATTAAAATTAAAATTTTTTTTAAAAAATTTAATAGGTAGGTATTTACAAGAACTCAGTTCTCAAATTAAATTAAAAGTGGATTGTACATAATAGTCATTAGATATATCAACTGCGTCACATTATTCGGTATAACACTTTAATGGGATATTGAGACAGCGATAGATCCAATTTAACATATATATTAATTAATCAGATTTTAATGAAATCTTAAATTTCCACTAAGAATTTTAAAATTGGAGTATTAATATATTATTAATTTAAATATAAAAATCAATTATGATAGTTCTTTGGATTTGATAAATTGAGGATAATTTAATATTCTATCAAATATATATAAATCAGTGATTAAATTAATTATTTAATAATAAATTTTATACAAATTTCAAAAAGTATATTTTTTAAAATATAGGTTTAGTGGACCTTAGAGAAAATCTTGGGAATTTTCTTAAGTATTTGCAATCCATTTTTAATTAAGGTCACGTTTGTGAATTTTTGTTTAAAACTTTATTAAAGATTTTATAATTATTAGAATTAATATCTGCTTATATGTTCTTGATAATGAAATTTAATCAATTCTTTTATATCATATATTAAAACATTAAAATATCAAAATTTATTCTTTTACTATATTTTTACAATGTTCTACATTTTTCTAATAATTAATATAGTGAATTTAATATTTGGCCTATTTCAAGTAAATATGGATAAAATAAACATATCAATATCTTAAAAACATCAAATGAACCAATATATAGTTTATAATATCCAAAATTACTGCCATTTAAAATAATTCTTAAACTTGATGGTATGTTTTCAAATTGCTAAAATTTTATATAATCAAAATTTTTTTAAAATAACCTAAAGAAATAAATATTATATTTAATTAAATAGATAAAATTCAATAATAAAATTAAAAATTATAGCAAATAATGTATTGAATTTTTTATACTTCAATTATATATATAAAATATATTTTGCGAATTTTATAATTAGTACTAGTCATGGTAAAATGCCTCACAACACCTTGAACCAAATACACAAAAACACAAAACATTCTACCAATTATTATAAAACTGATTCGATTTTGTTTATTAATAATTATATAAAAGTTCTAAAAAATTTTTAGTCTCGAATACTCTGTTATTTAATAAATATTTACAATATATCTATTATGAAGGGCTAGTTTATTTGTCATTTTATCTAATGTTACGATACAGGGGCCTCTTCTACTTTCAAATTTTCTTACATTAATAAAATGTAATGGCTATTCTTCGTCCACATACAGATTCAATTACTCTTTGTTCATTGTTTGGCTATTCAGTCAAGACACCACATTATCTCCTAAATCACTTTATTCGACCCATATTATAAAAACCAGGCATTGGAATAATTTATAAGAAGATCAGCCCGATCTGAGTCCTCCCCACTATTTAACAAAATCATTCCTACTCCCTTTCAACCCATCATATATCTGATTATCCCGGATCACATCCTTTTACTAATTCTGATCAAAGTACTGCTTTCTCAAGTAGTAGTATTATTATTCAAATATTGATTCATATTATAATTTTAGAGCAAACACTTGAAATAACTAAATGAAGGGATACTTTATGTTGATTAATGGATGACCAATAATATTAAGCTAATATTTTTTTGATCAATTAATCTATATTTAATTTTTTATTTTATGAACTAATAATTTGACAATAAAGTGTGATGAAAAATTTGAACGCAACTAGTAAAGTTGTTATAATTTTAAATAATTATAACAAGTTTAAAATTTATTTTAAAGAAGTATTATTTTATTTGAAAGTTGGATAATTGTTTCATTATTTTTCGAAAAAAAAAAGATTTTTTATATAATTAAATAATATCATGGATTGAAATGATTAACTAATTTTTTACAACTAGGATATATATTTTATTAATAAATAGTAAAATTTAGATATTTGATTAAATTATAAATAGTTTAAATTGTCTTAGTTTTGGGGATTAATAATGTTTTGCTGGATCCACAAGTCATAATTGGAGACACGAGTGTAGACACCAGGAAGGGTAGGTCTAGCACATCCAACACCCCAGGAAGTAACACCAACCAAAACCTGCTTGCCATCCTTCATCATGAATAAAGGACCTCCAGAATCACCTTGACAAGTATCCTTTTTACCTTCAGGGAAGCCAGCACAAATTTGAGTGTCGTGATTGACAACATGCTTGACTTTAGCATAGTTAACAGAACATTGTTCATATTCAAAGACAGGTAATTTGACTTCGAGAAGCTTCCTGGAAGCAACCCCACCGGAAGCGGTTCTCCCCCAGCCGATAGCAGTCAAGAGAGTATCAGGCTCAGATCCGAGTTTGCCATCATCAATGACGAGATTGGTGCGCTTACCCTCGGGAGCATCAATCTTCCAAATAGCAATATCGTTGACATAGGTAGTAGAGTTAAACTTGGGGTGACCAATTCTCTTGATCACTTGGAAAGTAGCTCCTTGTTCTTCTTCATCAGATTTGTCCAAGTCATGACGATGAATCTTGGCAGTCCAATCGGAGTCCTTACCAACATTACAGTGAGCAGCAGTGATGATAGTGTTGCCATTCCACAAGGAACCACCACAGTTGTGTTTACCTTTCCAATGGAGAGAGACCATAGCGGGGTATTTGAAAGGAGGGTTGACTTCATAACCTCCAACAATTCTGGGAGGAGGAACTTGAACTCCGGTAGTTGGATCAACAAAATTCAAAGACATTATTACAAAATTGATAATTAAATAAATATAACTAATATATTAAATTAATCTTTCATATCACTTAATTTATACTATTTCAAAAAATTATCACAGTAAGCTAAAAATATACTAAAAGCTCCAGTATAACTAAATTAGAACCATATATTCATTTATTTCGGATCCTTTTTTTTCATATTAATAAAAAAATTCAAGAATATTAGTTTTAACTATAATACCAATCGAATGTAAATTATCAAATCCATTAAATATTTCATGTGATCAAAATTAATACTTATGATAATTTAATTATTCTAATCAATCTTATTCTTTATCCATTTTAATATCCATTAAGAATCTTCGTTGTTCCATCATTTATTTTATATTCGGTAAATATTCAAAATTACTAGATTACTGTTTCTATTTCAGTATATAAAATCTTACAATAATATATAGCTGTAATGAAAAAATAAGTTTAATATTGGATTGAAATCTTTGTTTGTAAATGATTAAAATATTATTTTAGTGGTATTTTATTATAATAAATCAATGATTTATTGAATTAAAATGATTTATAATAATCTTCATTTATATAGTGTGCTCTGGATTTCAGATTTAATATAGTAAAAGTATAAATGAAAATTATAATATATCAAATTTATTTAGATTAATATTCTTTTATTAGAACTATAAATTATAAAATATAATATTTGAAATTTATACAAAAATAAGATACAAATTAATAATTCAATTTTAATATCTATTAATTCTAAGAAATTAATTTAATTATCCAATTAATTGTATTTAAGATAAATTTTATTAGGGAAATATATTTGAAAAATTGTTATTAATTTTAACCGGCTTTTATAAAATCACTAAGATCATAATAATCTATCACTCAAACCTATAGAAAGTTTTAACGAGGCTTAAGTTACTATTTTTGGTTGAAAAATTTCACATGATTCAGAATGACCGTTACTCGATATCCGCGATATGTTCAAAATTTCAATAATGATGGATATATTTATGGGTATTTTTTTAATAACTTTATTGACTGTATAACGATTTTATCAGATACTAATCGTTAATTTCATATGTTGAATAATGATCCATGATCGTCCTTGGAAATAAAATTTTATTTATTAGATAAATACTGTTAATTTTATTTAATAATATACATTTTAAAATAACTTTTAAAATTAATTGTATTAATTAATTATATGTATTTCATTCATACTCAACAATTTCCTGTATATTTTCTTAAAAAATATATTTAATTAAATTATACAGAATTCTATATTATAATAAATTTTTATCCATTTCACACCTATCATCCAATTTTTGAAACCCCAATTAATGTTATTTTAGTGAAAATTAATTTATTTCTAAATTGAAGATAATTACCGAATTTGATTGAATCATATGATCCAATTTGATAATATAGTAGAATTCATAAATCATGTATTAAATGTAGATATTTATTGTATACACTGTATTAATAAATTAGTGGATATTGAATTGAATGTTATTCTTGAATTTACTATGATGAGTTCGCTATGAAATATTAGTTATTTGAACGAATCAAAAATGTTAGGTTATTTTAGTATACCTATCTAATGAGGTAATTAGAGAGCGATCAGATTAATTTTTAGAAACCAAAATTATTCAAGTTTTAGGATATGAAATTGAATATTTCAAATTTAATTGATATATTGATCAAAAAGGTATAGTCGATATATCAATATTGTATGTATATTTTTCTGTTTAGTGGTTTATATTACATTATGTTCTAATATAGTAATTCATATATATAATATTTTTATATTCATTCATTAATTTTAATGTTAGAATATATTTATTATTTCGTTTTCATTTTTTAAAACTAGATTTTTCTTCTAAAACCCATTCTAATTAATATCATTATAAATATTATTTTAATTTTTCAAAGATATATATATTTTAAATTCATAATCAAGGGAATTATTTCAGAAGAAAGAATATTTAAATATTTAAACTATATTAAAAAATTAATGGTTATAATGTTTTGTCTGAGTACACAATATGGATATAATTTATCACTATGCAATTAAACTTTGGAAATATTTTTCATATTTCAAACCATAGTATTCAGCATAAAGCACAAACATTATAATAACCTAACTGTAATTTGTTAAAAAATAGATTTTATGAATGTCAAAATATATAATATATAAATATTGGAAACTTGTATCATTTTTGGATATATTTGTCATAATTCCACAATACAAAAAATGAACAATAATGTAATATATTATCATATATCAGAATTTGTTAAGTGTATTTATAATCTTATAAAATATATAAATATCAATAAAATATAATTAAATGAAAAGCATTATACAAATCATTTTGTATTGAAATTTTAATATTTTTAATATAAATTATCGAATGTATGAATCATAAGGATAGAGAGTTAGTGCGTTATTTGAAATACTATTTTAAACATGTAACTCTTAATGTTGTTTCCTTTTTGTCAAATGAATCATATTATGTTTAGATTTCAAATTTTTAGATTTTGTATTATGATATCAGATATATAATTATTAAAATTTTAACTATAATAATTTTTATTAAAGATTAAAATATGAATTTTTCATATAAATAATATAGTTATAAATAAAATTAATTTGTATTTTGTTGAATGATATATACTTGCATTAACTATATGTTAATCTAATAAGGAATATTTCATTTCACAAAATCAATCATTAACAGTTTTATGAATGATTTTCTTCAGAAGAGTAATAATAATTAACCGTGTATATTAAATTGAAAGAGTATATTTTACAATTGATAAAATATCTTAATATTCTAATTTAAAAAATTTATTTAACTATGCCTGATATTCGAAATTAGTTATTGTATTACAAGGAATACAGTTTAGTTATCTTGAGGATTAATAATGTTTTGCTGGATCCACAAGTCATAATTGGAGACACGAGTGTAGACACCAGGAAGGGTAGGTCTAGCACATCCAACACCCCAGGAAGTAACACCAACCAAAACTTGCTTGCCATCCTTCATCATAAATAAAGGACCTCCAGAATCACCTTGACAAGTATCCTTTTTACCTTCAGGGAAACCAGCACAAAATTGGGTGTCGTTATCAACAATTTCATTTACTTTAGCATAGTTAACAGAACATTGTTCATATTCAAAGACAGGTAATTTGACTTCGAGAAGCTTCTTGGAAGCAATACCACCGGAAGCGGTTCTACCCCAACCAATAGCAGTCAAGAGAGTATCAGGCTCAGATCCGAGTCTGCCATCGTCAATGACGAGATTGGTGCGCTTACCCTCGGGAGCATCAATCTTCCAAATAGCAATATCGTTGACATAGGTAGTAGAGTTAAACTTGGGGTGACCAATTCTCTTGATCACTTGGAAAGTAGCTCCTTGTTCTTCTTCATCAGATTTGTCCAAGTCATGACGATGAATCTTGGCAGTCCAATCGGAGTCCTTACCAACATTACAGTGAGCAGCAGTGATGATAGTGTTGCCATTCCACAAGGAACCACCACAGTTGTGTTTACCTTTCCAATGGAGAGAGACCATAGCGGGGTATTTGAAAGGAGGGTTGACTTCATAACCTCCAACAATTCTGGGAGGAGGAGCTTGAACTCCGGTAGTTGGATCAACAAAATTCAAAGACATTATTTCAAAGTTAATACAATTATACAATAATATTGAACATCATCTCATGACACATTTTTATATTAACTAAAATGATGATCAAGGTAGGCTAGTAATATGATCAAAGTATTAGTACAACCTAATCTGCACCATATATTCACACACTTCGGATGTTTAATTCACGATAGGATGAAATATATGCTAAATACTTCGATCATTTAGGCTTTGTATTACATAAAATTATAAAGTTATCAAATCCATTGAATGATTATTTCATGTGATCTAAAAAATTTTCTATCATTAATCAAAAATTTTTCATCAATTAAAATTTTCATCCGTATTGGTATCCATTCAATTGAAATTAAAAATTTTTTTCTATATTCTAAATTCAAATTCATTATATAATTTATGATTATATTATGATTTAAACTTTTTATTTCAAAAATTATTTTTATTATATTTTAAATTATATATCAAGTCCTTGAAATAATATGATAATATATATATAATTATAAAAATATATTAAAAAATAATCAAAGTTCAATAATAAAAATCTAATCATTTGTACCTTATTTTTAATACTTAATGATTTTATTGAGTATAATATAACATCTCTGACTAATAATTAACATATAGCTTTAAGATAAACAATTATGGATTATAATGATATAAGTTATTTATCTATATAATTATTGTTCAATAACCATGGATGTCATTCAACATAAAAATTTGAACCCTTAAAAACCTCAAATAGATATCATATCTAAGGATATTGTTCAAAACAGTGATTTTCACATTTAAATTTTGAATTTGTTATTATGATTCAGAATGACTATAATTGTCATGATATGTATAATAAATGTTCTAAAATTTTAATAATAGCTATTATTTTTGAGCATTTGTTTTACAAGTCAAGGATTTAGATCAAAATATATCATTGTCATATGAAAAATTCTTTTTTATAATGTATCGATTTATAAAGCATAGTCATTTCTTAGAAATGATTTATTTTAATAATTTGCTAAGTCCTTAACTATTGTGATATTAGCATCATATAGTATTCACAATATTAATATTTTATAAATTATTGGGATTGACTAGGTTTTTCAAAAAAAAAAACTGTTAATAATTTTGGTTGTTCATGACAACTTGGTATCTACATTATTCACTGTATCATGATATTAATTATTTGCAATTTAATATATTTAAATATTTAATATATTTGCATGTTTATATCGGCAGAATAGAAATTTCCATTTTGGATTATATTTTCAAAATTTTCTCAATTTGATTAAAATTACTAAATTGTATTAAATAATGTATTTTAGTTAGTTGTGGTAGTAAAATTCTTAACTTATATATTAAGTATATCGTATATTTTATATATATTCCTTAATTATCAACTTAATGAGATATTATCATGACACTTGAATTTCAATTTTATTATTTATATTATATACCTTTTGAAAACAATTTAGTTTATTATTAAAAATTATTTTAAGGTAATATACTATTCAATAATTTAAATAATTTTTGGACTCTAGATTTCTGGAATTATATTCAATTTAGTGGAAAAACTATAAAATATTAGTCAGTTTTTACAGTATTATATATTTTGTTCTAATATTATTAGAAAATTTTTATTATATTAATAGAGTAAATACCTAATAAATGATTGATATATTTGCAAATATTTTCAGAAATAATATACCTAAAGAAGTTATATAGATAAGAAGTTTGATAAATAAGAAGGTATATACTGTATAAACTATTATTTTAAAAATTTTTAATAAAATTGGGTTAAATTGGTTTAATAATTGATTGTAGTATATTATTAAATCTTTTTCATTTTATTGAGAAATTTAATTCTTTCATTATAGTTATTTGAAAAAATAATAAATAATTAGCAATACAGAATATTTTTAAGTAAACCAAATATGGTAGTTTATATACGAGAAATTCAAAAAATATGATATATTTAATATTTAAAGTTTATTTTATATATTCATCAAATTTCTTATTTTGAATGGGGCATGATGATTTTAGGATTGATATTCGTTTCAATTATAAACTCTATAACCTATATCAAGTACTTGTAATGTAATATATAACAATATTAAATTAGAAAATTATTATATATGATAAATTATCATAATATAAGCTTGTTAATTTTTATGAGTCTATTATATTATTTAATATATATTTTTACATTATTTATTTATATCCAGACTTTATATTATTGTTTATTTAATCAAAATCTAAAATTTTTATCTAAATTTAATCTTTATTTAAAAATCAAATATTAATTATTGTAATCATGGTATATATATATTAACTATAATTATGCTCACTCCTATGTTTAATGAAATATTTTTCGTTGATATTTATAATGTATTTTTATATATTTATTGGAATTTTTTATTATATATAACATAATTTTGTTATAAATTTATTAAATCTTTTCTATTTTAAATATTAGTTATGGTTTTTTATATTTTGATTTTTTCACAATAAATATATTGATAAGCCCAATTCAATATATATCTTCAAATCAGCAATTTTGATTCATTTCTCTTCAAAATATACTCTCATATTTGTTGAAAAATATTTCTAAATTTTACATTCATTATAAATATAATACTGGCTGATTTATCAATTATATAATATTATAAGTAGAGATAAAATTATGATAATTATTAATTTTGAATATATTTAGTTAATGAAAATAAACTGAAGTGTCAATATTTAATATTATTACTAACATAACATATAAAGTATTTAACATCATGAAAAATTTGTTTAGTTTTAACTTGTTGATCTAACAAATTATAAATTAAATATCAATTTGATAGATTATATTAATATATATTTCAAATTATTAAATAATTAATTTTTTTTGTCAATATATTATTATATAATCATATTATAACTGTATACAACACTTTCGTTTGAATTGAATGTCGATTTATTTAAGATCAATTTTAAACTTTAGCGTATATATAAATTAAGTATTTGATTAAATCATTAGTGTTAATATTTCAGAATTTTGTAAAACAAGTTATCCATTAAACATATTAAATTTATATAGATTACACTATAACGCTTATCTATTACAAATACTATTATATTTTATGGTTAATACTCATTTTATAATTATACTTATTACCTTCAATTACAAGGTAAAACTTTATAAAATAGAAAATATCTATAATTTCTTTTGATGGCATATTGATATATTTTAATTAAAATTGAAAATTATTTAATAGTATTTATTCTACAATATATATTACCTTTCAAATGAATATATAATTTCAACTGTATAATTATAATGTTTCAAAAATGATTTTTTGATAAATAATGCTAGACCAATATTCATTTGCTATTATCTAATAAACATTTACCTATTATGACATACTCATATTCATGTCAATAAACAAATTTGGATACTTGATATTCAATTAACTTTGATAATTATTAATTAGAGAAATTAAAAATTGTTCATTAATAATAGAATATATTTTTAGCTGTGGTTTAACTTAAAATACACTATTAAATACAAAAGTATATAATTTATTTATCGTGTAGGTAATATTTGCATATTTTTTGTATATCAATACGAATTAAAGGTTTTGAATAGGGAAATTTATTAATAATTCAGGATAAAGTTTTAAAATAAAATCAGTTATTGACAATGAATTTAATGCTTAACTACATGTTCATATTTAAGCATTTTGTTCAATCCATTTCTACTAGATGAAATTCGAGTATAGACGCCTGGTTTATCAGGTGATGCACATCCTTCTCCCCAACTAGTAGCGCCCACTAAAATTAGTTTCTTTGGATAACTTTGTAAAACAAAAAGTGGACCACCAGAATCCCCTTGACAGGTATCTTTACCTCCTTCTTCATATCCAGCGCAAACGTGAACATTTTTCTTGTATTTAGTACCATACGCTCTAGTGCATCCTTCATCGGAATATATAGGCACCTCGACCTCCTTTAGAACATCTGAAACATCCTCCAATTCAGTAATACCCCATCCCGTTGCTTTCAACATCTTACCAACTTGACCACCTACATGGCCATCATCTAATTCAAGTTCTGTTCTTTTACTTGAACCTCCGTCAAGTTTCCAAATAGCTACATCGTATCCATTATAAATACCAGTGTATTTTGGATGGACTTTAATTGATTTAACATTATAAGTTTTTCCATTTTCTTCGGCATTAGTTTTAGTCAAATTATGACGATGGACTAAGACAGTATATTGTCCTGGTAACATGTGACTACAATGAGCAGCGGTAATGACAGCATTCCCTCTATATAAGGAACCACCACAGTAGATAGAGCCTCCTGTTTGAATGGAGACCATTGTTGGATATTTAAACTCAGGTTTGACTTCATAACCTCCAACCACTCTTGGATTCCTTTCAGCTCTTGGGACAGCAGGATAAACAAAATTCAATCGATTTAAAGACATTGTTAATTATTGATTATGATGTTATAATCAAATTGAATTTAATTTTATCAATATTATATATACTATAATCTTCTAACAGATTGGTTAATTAAATTCTAATGTCATTAAAATAAGTTATTCAAGAATAATAAGTTTAAATTGGATATTTTATGGCTTAGTTTTATAATATACCGAGGATTGCCAATCATTTTAATATAATTAATAGGTTTCATTATAAATAAACTAATTTTTTGCAATTAATTTTAACCTGATTGATTTTATTTTGAAAATTGATAAATATATTTTGATAAAATGATTAATATATATTTGAATTGGAAACATTAACTGAACTAGTAATTGTAATATATTAATAATTGTATTTGAATAGGATTAGTTCTGGGTTTTCAAATACAACTACAACTTAAAGAATTAGTTACGAATTTAAATAATTTTTCAATTTTTTCAAAACTGAAAAATAATCTGAAATTTAAAAATTTAAAAACTGTGTCATAAGAAAATAATACAGAAATTATTATTTTTGATGCATAAATAAAAATGTAATATGTTTTTTAGTTGGGATTAGTTGAAATTAATATGTACTCTTAAGTCATCAATAATATATATCCTAAATTATAACTTTTATATGATTTATATTTAGATTCGATAGTCAATTAAATTATTAATTGTGATTCACATGATTTAAACAAATAAATTGGTTTAAAACCAATAATTTTTTTTGAAAATTAATCTATAATCTCAATATTTGTTTTATTTCAAGCCTTTGAAAATATTCAATCAATTACCTAGATTAAAGGAATATAATTTTATTTTGAATAAATGAAATTGCGTATAATCTTTAACAAAAATATTGATTATAGTTCGGTAAATATATTATGAATAACATTTTAAGTCATGAATATTGTATATAGGATGAATATTGTGATTTGGCTATTTTTTACAATATATCTCAAGATAAAAATAGCATTATAAATTATATCAACTATATAGTTTAATTAATATTAAAAAATGAAAAATATATAAAATTTAATATCAAAGTTGAATTTGATGAAAAGTTTAAAAATTTAATTATTTTTTTTATAAATCTCAGTATTTGATTTTATGAACAAACTTAAGATTTTGATTAGTCTGATGACTGCAACAAATCAAATTAAAAAATATTCAATTAAAAATATAGCTTAAACTTTGAAAATTACTTATGAATTTTTATTTTTAATATAAAATATCTATAGTCTGGATTACAACTTATATAAAGAAATATTATATTCAAATTATTTCATTAAACGAGTTCCTTAATAAAAATATTTCAATATCTGAAAAAACAATACTCATATAATTCAATATCATAAAACTATTTCAATTATTTACAGTTTTGATATTATAATCAAAATTGAAATTATGTTATATAGGTTTGAATAATATTTTTGCTAATCTGGTATAATAAAGGGTATAAATAATTTTAATAGATTTTAGAGTCTTGAATAAAGATTTAATCAGTGTTTTAAAATTAACACTATCATAACAATCAAACTCTAATTCATATTCAAATATATGAAATGCGATTCTTTCAATATAATAGTTTTTGGTATATAGTCACAAATATACAAGGCATCCTTAATCTACCTTTTTATTAATCCTATTAAGCAAATCATATTAATCGAATTTGAAAAACTTTCACAAATATAACAATAAGAGAACTTCGACAATTTTTCCATCAATCATTAAACATCTTATATTTCTCAAAATAACTGGTTGTATTAATCAAACCTTAATACACCTTTTCATTGTAATAAATATCTAATTTACACCTTTTAAATATTAATTTAATTGCATTTTTTAAAATAGCTTGGTTTGGCTAGTATTAATCTAAAATATAATTAATTTTCTTCTTTAGAAATTTATATTATAAAAAATATTAAAATCAACCAAGAGTATATCACCCCTATATTGATTACCTTAAATTTATATAGAGACTTTTTTTAGCTATTCTTAAATTAATAATATTGATATAAAGCTTAGTAAAATAAAGATATGAACTATTCATTATATTTTCCTCTATTATGAATTAATATTCTCTATAACTTTAATATCTTTTTGATATCTTAAAATGTTTTTTTAAATATTGAAATTTGATTTTTTATAAATTAATTAAATTTATTTGAAGAATTTCTCTTTTTCTAAAACCATATTTTTGATTACAAAACATAATTATATTTATATAGACTATATTCTATTAAACCAACTTGATATGATAGCTTATATTAATTATTTTAAATTATAAATTAGATTGTATCTTTAGCTTTATAAATAACTAAAATACTAAAATAAAAAGTTTAGTAAAGTTTTGTTAAGAGCACAAATTATAAATATTTGTTAATAAAAAATAGGAAATAATTAAATCCATAATCGAATATAATATTTTCTATAATGAATATAATATATATTATATATATGAGTTAATATTTCCACTTTATATATATTTAATGATTGATATCTTGTTATCTTATATGTTTATATCAATAATATAATCAAATATTGCTTTACTTAATTATATCCATTGTTATCATAAGTTCTTATATGTTAATACTTATAAACCCAATTCAATAACCTTTAAAGCTATTTAAAATTTGCAAGAAATTAGTAAAAGAATATTTTCTATTAGATTATTAGTTATTGATATATTAAGGATCTATTAATTAAAAGGAATATTATTTGAATTATACTCAAATTCCAAAATATAGTTTCTATTGTATTTTTCTTATTGATGGTTTAAAAAATCTTTTAAAAAACTATCTTTACCTATCAACTGAGAAATTACTAAAATATTTCAATATAAATTTTATAAATATACTATATTTATTATTAAAGTATAATGATTTTAATTTTGGTTTTTCAGAAATAATTTATAATTATTATTTTGAATTATTACTATAAAATATGTAGAATTAAGAATATAAAATGTTTTGTAAGTAAAGAATTAAAAAATATTGCCATATTAAATATATTCAACATATTATGACTAATATAGCAATAATTTTTTTATATAACTAAAAATATTTTTTCAAAAAAAACTCTTATAAAAAGTTCAAAATGGTAATAAGGTATCGAATTTCAGTTTTTAATAGGAAACAATTATTTTAGATATTATGAATTTAACAAAAAAAAGATAATAAATAATAATAAAAGAAAGTATTAATTGCATAATATTAAAATAATATTAATATTTTTTATATTTTTAAATTATTATTAATATTAAGTGCAAAGTATAACTATTATTTAAAATTTGTAATAAATATATTATTTAAAATAACAAAGAGACGCATATAATTAGCTAATTTTATTTCAAGAATTAAATAAGAGTAATAAATAATATTATAACTTTTTATATTAATTATTATTTGTTAATTAATACAATACTAATATATTAGAGCTTATAAAACAGATTATTATAAATTAATATTTTAATTTATCTGTTGATAGAAAATTATTCACAAAGCTTTATATTATATAATTAAAATCATTATTTGTAAAAACTTTAGTCGTTGATTGCATATTTTAATATCTACTTAGATATAGTTATTTTAATTTTTTAAGCTCAAGTTATAAGTTATTTATTTTATATATTTATTTATTATATTAGATTTAAATATAAATATATATAATATACTATTTAAAATATATCAAAATATTTTGATAACATTTCAACTAAATTAAAGAAAGCTTCTTTTAATATATTTATATATTTTACTAATAATTAAAAGAATAATAGTGAAAATTATTTTTCTAGATTTTACCAAATTTTAGCTAATTTCCTTTTAGCTTTAAAATACTGTATCCAGCAATATATAATAAATTTAAGGAAAGTATTATCTGCATAAGCTGCTTGTAAATATTAAGTGATTAAGATAGTTTATGATGAAGTTTCAAAAATACTAAAATAAAAAACTTGTGATAATCACAATCTTGTTTAAGCATGATTTTATTAAACAATTATTATTTAAAAGATGATTTTTTAATAAAAAAAAATTATATCAATGAATTTATAGCTTGAAGCTATATTTTATTCTATTTATCTTCAATATATATTTTTTTTCAAATAACGGTATGTTTGAAAAATAAGCAATTAAAAAGCTTTTCATTTCTTCGGTTAAAAAGTAATATTAATTGCTAATATTTACGATTTGATATTTTGCATTATATTGCTAATTTAATATAAAAATAGTAATTGATTACCAAAATTATCCATATTCTGGAAAAGAAAGATATATACAGTGTAAATAAGTAGAGATATTATATCAAAATTTTATATATGAAAGATCAATACTGAAATAGCGATCCAGAATCTGATTAATGATAATAAAGTTAATTTATCAGATATTCCATTTTTTGAGGTTAATAAAATGAATTTGAGTAAAAAATTTAAACAAAACAACCGTTTAATTAAATAAATAATTTAAATGTCATTAACAGTCTCCTTAATCCAGGAAATGTAAGTGGAGACACGAGTGTAGACACCAGGAAGAGTAGGTCTAGCACATCCGATACCCCAACTGGTAAGACCGACTAAAACTTGCTTGCCGTTCTTGTCCTTGAACAAGGGACCTCCAGAATCGTCTTGGCAGGTATCTTTTTGACCTTCAGGGTAACCAGCACAGATTTGAGTTTTACGATCAATAGATTTTCCATATTTGGCATAGTTAGCAGCACACTCCTTATGATTATACACGGGCAAAGTGACAGATAACAATTTGGGAGAGACAGTGCCCCCAGAGGAGGTGGTACCCCAACCAATGGCAGTCAAGAGGGTATCTTGTTTGTAGCCAAGATCACCATCATCAAGAACAAGGTTAGTACGTTGTCCCTTTGGAGCATCAACCTTCCAAATTGCAATGTCGTTGGTAGAGTCGGTAGCGTTGTACTTAGGATGAAGAATGCGCTTTACCACATTGTAAGTCTTACCTTGTTCCTCTTTTTCGGGTTTGCTTAAATCGTGACGATGGACCTTAACTTGCCAGTGAGTATCATTACCAACGGTACAATGGGCAGCGGTAATTAAAGTATTACCATTCCACAGGGAGCCACCACAACTGTGTCCTCCTTTATAGTGAAGAGAAACAATAGTACGGTATTTGAATGGAGGATTAACTTCATAACCGCCAACAATTCTGGGAGCAAGAATTTGAGCGCCAGAACGAGGATCAATAAAACTTAAAGACATTATTTACAATCAATTAATCTCAACTGCTACTGTTAGCCTCAAGTAATATCCTAGATTTTATATTACGTACAACCTCAACCTTAAAACTGGACAATATGACCTAAATTACAGTATGATCAATGTTCCAATCAAGGTCACTAACACCATAATTATTACTTTTTCTATACTTTTAAAGGTCAATAAAAATTAATAATTTTTAATAATTATTATCTCATTATAAAAAATTTCATAATATTTAAATAATCGAATTGATTTGTGAATTTTAGCTTTTAAATTAAATATTTAATCATTCCTGTTAAAGTTATTATCTCTAGATTTTGGAAATCATTTGCTGAATTTAATTTATACAATAATGTAAGTGATAAGCAATGATATGTAAATTACACAACTCTAGAATCCTTATTCTAAGTATTTGAGTAACTTTTACAATTGTTACCAATGTTCATCCTTTTAAATAATTACAATCTTAATAATGTGAACCAGATCAAATTTTTTATGATTATCAATAAGTTTTTTAGTTTTTGGTAGGTTCAAATTAATGATAATTATAATTTTTTGATCAATTATAAATTTGATAAAAGACTATCAATTTATTAACTGTGCCTTTAATTAAAAATTAAGTCATATGGGAGTTAATTATAAAGAAAATTGTTCTGCATTATATTTGTGATTCGTAATTTTTATTTTATGAAATATAATACATAATTTTTTAACAAAAATATAATTCAAATAACATAAATTGGATACATCAGGTATGATTTTATTTCTCAATTGATTCCAGCATAAAGTTTATTAATTCTATATTTGTAAAAAAATATATATTCATCCATTATTTTTATAAACAATTTCTATTTTAGTACTAACCCTGATGGCTTAGACATATATGTATTGACACCTTCCTCTAATTTTGATATATTCTTAATATAAGCCAATTGAAAATAATTAATTCTAATATATCTTCAATTTATAATTTTGGTCAATTAAAAATATTGTGATAAAGTATATGAAATATAATAGTAATATTAATTAAATTTCATATAAAAAATATAATAATAGTATATTAATAATTATTAATATTTGAAATATATAGAGTTAATAATTCATATTATTTTAATTATTATCTCAATTTAAAATATATTGGTCAAAAAACAAATTAGACCTGTATATGACTATAAAATTCAAATTGCTTTTATATTGATGAAAAATTGTAATAATAAACTATCATCTAGATTAAGGGTTCTTGATAACTTATTTATTATGATCAAAGTATTATATATTTGATACTGCCGCAAACCTAAATAAAACTGAATAATGATTAGATATATGAAAATAAAATAAATCAATAATTTTGAATTTATTATATGATGTTAGAAATTACAATAATTTTTAATATTGTCAAAGTTATTTAACACTATTAACTATCAAAAGAGAGTTTTTTTCAATATTTCAGGAACCTCAAGGAAGATATTCAACATTAATAATAAACTCCAGAATAGTACTAATTATAAAAAATTATATTTAATATTGAATATAAAATATGTTAATTATTACAATACCATTGATTTAATTAAAATTCAAGCTAATACATAAATTATATGGAATAGTAGTATTCAAAATGGATGTACTAATATCGAAATTTATTTTAAAAATTCAATAGATAGAAATTATATATCATAAATTTGTAATACCTTATGAGAATCAATGATAGATAAACTAGCCAATCCAAATTAACCTTAGCTATTCTCTTAGATACTATAACCCTAAAAGATTTTAAATTATATTTTAATTATGAAATAACAGTGTATATTCTCATTTTTGATAATTAAATATATTTCAAGTATATAGTACCTTTGATCTGGAATAGATATCTGACTTTAATATAATAAACAATAAATTAATTTCAAAATATATTCATTAAAATTTTTACCAGTATAAATTAACCATAAATTACAATACTAACTTTGATATTTATTCAAAAGATATAAAGGAAATTAAATTTATAATATATTAATAAATTGCATTCAGCTTTGGATTAAAAATTATATCAATATTTAATCAGAAATATATAATATATTGATTTTAATTTTGATTTTGATTTTATTTCTATTAATTATGTATAATTTGAAATAAAAATATAGATATAATATCTCCAACTCTATTTTAAATAGATCGCGAAAGTTTTAAAATTATCCATCTTTATATAAAATATTATGTTATTAAAAACAAAAATTTTTATTACATATTTCTTTTTTATCAAATTTATCAATAAAAGTTTGTATAATCAACATATATATATATATATATATATATTATATTATATTAATTATTTCTATGTATCATAGCAATGGTAAAATATTATAAAATAATTTTAAATGATTTAATTAGATTTATAAATTTATTTATTTATTATAATTCAAATTTAAATATATAAACTACCTACATATTAACTTCGAAAATATTAATTTTAATAAAATTCCTAGCACAATAAAAATTAATATAATTGGTTAATTTTCCATATAATAAATAATTTCAAATTAAAATATAGAATTAAAAAAATAAACATTAATATTCATATTATATGATTTTGCCAGATTTTTATCATTAATTGATACAATATATAGTTAATGATTTTTTTAATATATTCAATTTTCACTTCAACAATAATGTATAAACACTAAAATATTTTTTGAAATTATATTATATTATACAGCATATAAAAATTCGATATATATTATTAAATTATAATTTTTATATACTCATTTATTTGTTGTGATATTATAATTATACTATATTTTTAGTAAAATTTTAAATTAAACATTCTCTAATATATTAGTAATATTTAATTCGGAGAATATGATATAGGAATAGGACCAATATAGAAGCCATACCACTATATAATAAAAAATATATATGATTTTATAAAATAATTTTTTGACTAAGATAAATTTTAAATTTTATTTGACATTTTTATTTTAACAATAATATATATTTAAATATGATCCGATAATTATAAGTATAACAAAGGCTTTTAAGAAGTTATGACTATAATTAAATAAAATAAGATTCTATTCGATTTACAACATCGTATTTCTAAATATTTTATTCAAGTTTGATGAAAAATTCGAACATACCAGTCAACATGATTGATAATTTATATTGAAAAATTTATTTTACCAATCAAATATAAATTTTATTACCAATATTGAAAATATTAATTATTATAACAAATTGAATTACTAAAAATTATCAGAAGCGCGTTGACTTTTATAATTAAATGTTTGACTTAATAATACATAATACCATATTACTGAATTATAAAATTAAACATATCATTTTATAGAGAGTTAATATTTAATGTTAAACAAATTATTTCAAATATAATCGAATAACTTTTTGCATAATTATATGAATTTTAAGTAATATTAAATAGTTGTAGTAGCTAAAAAGATATATGTAACCCTATATTTCTGGTATACAGAAAAATGAAACTAGGAGTTGAGTCTTTAACTTATCAAATACGTTAAATAATAAATAAAAGAATTGAGTTCGGATATTGCAATGAAACTAATCAGAATTTATAATGAACAAAGATTTATGTTAAATAAAATCAGTTGAGATTGTTCAAGATCCATTAGTTATAGTTGAAAACATCAGTGTAGACAGCAGAAAGCTTAGGATTAGAACATCCAATATCGAATGGGGTAATACCAGCCAAGGCTTGCTTACCATTGACAATGGAGAAAAGAGGAATGCCAGAGTCACCTTGACAGGTATCCTTTTTACCCTCGGGATAAGCAGAACAAACATGAGTATTAGGGTTGATGATAACATTTTCAGCTTTTCAGTTAGCAGTACAAGTGTTGATATCGAAAATAGGTAACTTGACTTTCAAAACCTTCTTGGAAGCAACACCACCGGAGGAAGTAGTACCCCATCCGATGGCAGTCAAAAGAGTATCAGTGGTACCAGTGGAAGACCCATCATCCAATCCCAAATTGGTATGGTTTCTAGCAGGAGCATTGTTCTTCCAAATAGCAATATCATTGATAGTGGTGTCGGCATCATATTGAGGATGAGCAGTACGCTTGACTACCTTATAAGCCTTACCTTGCACAGCGGCATCGGTCTTGGATAAATCATGACGATGAACCTTGACAGTCCAAGTGGAGTCAGATCCAATGGTACAGTGAGCAGCGGTGATAACAGTGTTGGCATCATAAAGAGAACCACTGCAGCTGCGTCTTCCATTGTATTGGAGAGAGACGAAAGCGGGGTACTTGAAGGCAGAACTGACTTAATACCCACCAATTATTCTAGGAGGAACAGAAGCACCAGTATTGGGATTAGTAAAGCTCAAAGACATAATTGATTATTTTTGTTAAAGGAAGCTATTGGTTTTTGAATTTTGCCATTATCATTTAATACTATCTAGATATGTAATTAAATTAATAATCATGAATGCTTTCTCTTTTGAAAAAGCCATTCCGGCCAGAATAAATTAAAAATTTAATATATTTATTAGATTTAAATAAATAATTGAATTATATTAATTTAACTTGTATCAATCAATATCAAAAAATTAATACTACTGTTTGATGATCTGTATTTTGTTAAACTATCACATAAACTGTATATCGAATATTTCTCAAAAGCTTATAATTATCCATTCAGATTTTAATTATATTTTTCTAAGATTCTGAATAAACATATTACTATTATATTAGATACTCTATATTAAAGTAATAGATCCAATAATCAAATTAATAGGTATTTTTTATAAAGTAACAATATTGCTGTATTTTATAGTAAGTTTTATAATTAAAGATTTTTGTTAGAAAAGTACTTGTAATATGATTTAGTAAATTATTTATTAATAAGCTTATTTAGATAGTTGATTCAGTGAATGATATATCTAACATTGAGAGCTAATAGTATCCTTTAATTTTAGATTGACAAAGATTACTTAAAATGAAAATAGTATCAGTTTAACTTTCAAATCTAGGTGGGTAGTTAATTCTCAAATAAAACAAATTTCATCAATTTTATATCAAAAAAGTTTTTAACTCGTCATATGAAACTTGCCATTGTATTTAATATCAACAGCCTAAGCAGTCATATTAATATCAAAATATTTACTCTTTTAAGTTGATATATTCATTTTAAATATTTATTATTGTTAATATAATAATAAATAATTTTATTAAGCAGTATTCAATATATATCCAATTTACCATAATAATAAAATACCTTATTATGTAATTAATATTAAAATTCAATAGTTGCAAAAATTTAAATTAAAATCGTATAAATTTATTACTTGAATAATGATATAAACTAAAACACAATATAAAATCAAAATTTTGTTTTATTTTTAATGCGATTTGGCCAAACTTTTAGTAAACATTTTATATTTAACATATATTTTCTCTATTAAAAATATATAATTAAACATTTTATAAAATAATTAAATATACTTCTAAGTTTTTTTCTTCCTCTCTGTTTTTTACTAAATTAATTATTGTCATATAAACTATAGTTAATTCAATATATTAAGTGTGGTATCTTAACTATTTCTAATTAAAGGTTACTCTTTACCTTTAATTTTATATAAATAATTTTTGCAAAAATGATAAATATCTTTAAATTGATATAAAAAGAGTTATAAATTATTAGATTTTAATAGGAAATATAAAATTTATTATTAATTGATTCTCTATTGACAGTTTAATACAAATAGCAAATATTATAATTATTAATTAGAATAATTAATATTCATATATCAAAAGTATGATTATTTATTAAAATATAAAAAATAGTCTTTTTTAACTTAATCTGATAATATATTTTACTTTTTAATAAAGGATTTTATAAAGTGTTTTATAATTGATTAAGTATAATAATATATTATAAAAGGCTTGATATACTTATGTCTTACTAAATTCTTCAATATATAACTATTTCAATTTAAATTAAATCTATAATATATATAAGCTTATATATATAATACTTTTCTATCTAATGTTATAATTTTTTATAATTATTTATTAAAAATATGTTTTTTATTTTTATTATTTTTAATCTTAAAAGAATTTTAAATATTCTTTTTTTTAGTATTAAAAAAACTTGATTAATTTTATATAACTAAATTAAACCAATATTATTTTTAAAAATTTAAAGTTCATTTTTATTAAAATTATAATATAAAAATTATGGTATTTATTAAATAATTTAAGAATATTTTAATATAATATCTAAAATTCAAAAGTAAGTTTTTTATAACAAAATATATATCTATTAATAATTTAAACTATATAATATCCTATTTTATATAAAT
>JNEM01016359.1:0-12238 GCA_000697335.1 Conidiobolus incongruus B7586
AATATATTTTAATCTATTATATTTTATTATAATTAAATCATATAAATTTTTCATATAATTTCATTAAAATCAATTTAATTAAGAATTAATAAAATAATTAATAAATAAATATATATTTTTTGAATTTATGACTTATTTTTGTAAACCAATATGAATTGAGATATATATTATTATTTTAGCTAAAAAATTATTAAAGAATTATTTTTAATTATAAAGGTAAATGATTTTTATTTAAATTTGGATTAATTAATAAAAATTCGAAATAGATATCTTATAGTTTAAATAAAATTTAAAAAAGAAAAAATAAAAATAATTAAATAAATTCTGAGAAAATATAATTAAAAACCAAAAATATTAAACTAAATGATTGCAATTGATGAATTATAGTCTTTTTGTATATTTTTTACTAAAATAAAAATTAAAATACTAGGTTAAATCAAAATAATCCTAATTATAAATTCCAATTAATAGATATTTATTTATCATTAAATATTAATAATCATAATTAATTATAATATAATAAATTATTTTTATTTATTAATTAAAAAATTATATCAATTAATGATTTTATATTGTTTATTTAAAAATAACTATCAAAAATTTTTATTTTTAATATATTTCAAGGTTATTTATAATATTATATAATAATTATAATTTTCTAATAAAAAATAGAAAAAATTTTAGTATTAAGTATATTGACCAGACTATAACCTATTTGATTATAATTAATTTATAAAATAATAAATTTTAATCCTAGATAAAAATATATAAATAATAAAGCAAACTGTTAATTTTATATTTTATATTTTTTTCTTTTATAAAATGAATTTATATTTAAAATATCCAATGAATTATTTGAAATTTTATAAACTATTCCATTTGCTAATTAAGGAATAAAGAAACTTTTAAAATATTCATTATAATATAGTTAATAAAATCTATTGATAAATAATATAGATAATTAAATATAAAACCATTATAGATTTAATAAAAATTATATTGAATTTAAATAAATATTGTGAAAATTATTATCATAAAATTTGACTCATTTATTAATTAGAAATATTAAATAAATAATTTATTATATTATTATATTTATATAAGTTTAAAATTCCACTAAACAACTTAATAGTGATATAATATTAAATTAATTTATTAAAAATATTTAATTGTTATAAATTTTTTTAAATTTGAGATATATTGAAAAAATTTTTGAATTATTTATAATAAAGAAAAAACTCAAAAAATAAAAATTTATAATGGCAGCTATAAAAAAATATATGACGATATATATTTTGATAAAAGTTTTATCAAGGTATGATTAAATATTAATGATTTTATTATATTTCAAAATTAACCACCTATCCTAGTCTGACAATTATACCAATATTATTTCTATTTTAAGTTGGCTTTGTCAGTCTATAATTGAATATTAATTTTATTAAATTATAATCAAATCCCATATCATTCGATGAATAAACTATTTAAACCCAAAAGTGATAAAGACAGAAAAGAGGTTTTTCCAAATATACTGTTATAACATCACAATAGTAAGTTTTAAGACATATAGTCCCAATATATTAAATAATATAATTAATAAATAATTTAATAATTTATGTTGTGAGTATTTATCTAACAGTGATTTTTACAAAACTGATTTTTAAACAAAACAAAAAGTTATGATATTATAGTAAATATATATATATTTGAAAAGGTTTGAATTTGATTTATTTTGATATTTAAATAATGATAATATTTTTATAGAATATTAGTATTACTGAAAAATGAAAAGCAATAGTTTATTTAAAATATTGGGAAATTGTATTATATAAATATCAATAAAGTGATTTTAAATTTACATCATGATATTTTATTTTTCTAAGGTTTATTATCAATACACATTATAAACAATATTATTAATTTTGAAATTTTAATATTGATGGCCTGAAGTTATATTTTTGGGACGAAAAATAATTTTCTTTGAAAAAAAAAGATATATGAATATATATCATTTGAAGGTTATTTGAATGAAATTTTAAATAATGTAAATTTTAATTATTTTATATAAATTATAAATATTGATATAATAGTTCTGAATAATTAATTTTTTTAAGAAAATCAACCAAATATATAAAAATCTAAAATCAATTTGTAAAAAAATATTATAAAAATGTTTGATAAAATATTTAGGCTTTGGTTTTTTGATACTAGTTTAGCAATATATAAGATATTTGTTATATGAATTAATATTTTTAATATATTTTAATAATATTAATAATAATCAATATTAATAGTTTTGAAATTGTATTTCCAGTCTGTTATTTTAGTAAATAAATCAAATCTAAAATATTATCAGTATATCCACTATACAATGGTTTATTCAAATATTAAGAAAAAAAGTTATAAATGATTAACAAGATAAGTGATTAATGATATTATTGGTTATACCAGGAAAATTAACCATTAACATATTTAGGGAGCGTACAATTAATTTGGAAAAACGATTCTGTCACTATCTGAATCGTCATTCGAATCCAAACTATCTGGGAAGATAATTCTGGAAGAGTCGCGAGAATGGATGTTGGTTGGCTTTGGAGAGGCAGATTGTTGAGTTTCATTTGGGAAAACAATCCTTCTATTTGAAGAGTTAGTGTTTCTTTGGCCTGGGAAAACAATATTAGGGTTGCGAGATGCAGCGTTGGTAGGTCTTGGGCGAGAAGTATTTCTTTGACCTGGGAAAACAACATCGGGATTTCGAGCAGTGTTGGTAGGTCTTGGACGAGAAGTATTTCTTTGACCTGGGAAAATAATATCAGGGTTTTGAGTACCAGCGCTGGTAGGTCTTGGGCGAATAGTTGTCTTAGTTTGACTTGGGACAGCAACTCCCCCATTACAATCTTGAGGTACTTCGAAACCATTTGTGGCAGTATAATTTTTGAAGGAAGCATTGCTACCTAAGCCACGTTTGGCAAATCCTTTCCAAAGTTCACACTTATGTTTCTCACCAGTCAACATCTTTTCAGCCAAAATAATGGCATCACGAGCTTGAATATAATCAGGATTGCAAGGTTGGAGCTTCATACCATCAATAAGGAGTCTGATGAAGAGAGTGTTACCATGATCATGTTTACCAGAAAGGAGATCATCACTGAAACCAAGTTTGTCAAACAAATTCCAAAAAACTTCATATAAAATTTCTGCCCAAACACTTCCAATTCGATGAGCACTCCTCATTACATTCATCGTTTCAAAATTATGGGGATTCACAGATGATTTAGTAGAATAGGGATAAGGACGAATGGTTTTGTCAACATTTGCAAAATAGGTTCCGATACCAAAATCAGTGTTTCTGGTATGATGAGAGCGAATTCTGATAGCATAAGACATGGCATCACTCCAACCTTCTCCCATTCCGCGAGAAAAAGGAGCGATTAAACAATTGGTATTAGAAGGACCTCCGGTCAAGCGATTGGATAAACCATGAGTATATTCATGGATAATAACACTATTGTCCAAATCACTATCTCGTTCCACTCGAGTTTGGTTAAAGAGGTGCATCTTCATTCGAGGTCTCTGACCATCAGGGGGAGTAGCAAAATAGGCATTATTGAAATCAGTACTATCTTGAGCTTGAGCTAGAACAGCGTCACCTCCGAGGCCACCCTTTCCAAAGTTATTATGCTGGAAGTTACCAGCCGCTTCATTGAAACCGTGCATGTAAAAGATATCATGTAGCATGTTATTCATATAGAACAAATTGGTGATTGAAGCGTTAACATATTGAGATGGATGTTGGTTGAAATCAATAGGAAAGGTGAAATTCAAATTAGCTCCTCCATCAGCCATTGCAACGACTTTCGAATTGCTTGAGAGTTTGCTGGCGTCAAATGCAAGCACATTGTTTCCAACGGTGGTGGTGAACTTTCTTCCATTGCCCAGATCATGCCATCCGAAAGGTGAGGCAATAGAACTTCCTTGTTGAGTAACTACCTTACGATCACTTTTTTGTGGATTATCGACCTCAATGGGATACACATAGTACTCAGCGTCGTGAATCCAGTCATTGAGGGCGATGACTGTATTGTTTGAAGTGACGAAAGCATTCAACCAATTTTCTTCTAAATCAGTCTCTAAATTCCAAACTGGTAATAATTCTCCGCTAGATGTTTGAATGTATTTTTGACTAGCTTTAACTCCAGTAGGAACCGAAGGAATGTTAGTTAATACAGTTGGTCCATCACCTGAGCGACCTTCTTTCACTGCAATTTGGCTTTTATCAACGCCAAGGTCGACTCCAATATGTTTGAACAAAGAGTCTACAGCTTCGACAGAGTCTCCAAATCCTTCGTCTCCAAATCTCGTTTGGATTTGATCCTTGATATTATAGAAAGAATTACCATAAGAAATAATTTTTCCATCCTTATCAACGTTGATATTCATATTACCGTTAGCAACTTCGATACCATTATAGATTTGTCTAAGATAGGCATGAGTGACACCATTGTCGGATGTATATGAATCCTTGATCATGTAATCTTTGCCATCAACATAGCCAAACTTATTCTCAACGAACATTTTGGCAGCCTCAACACCAGTTGGTGAGCCCATTCTAGTTTGAATCTGTCCGTCGGAATCATCGAGGATAATGGATTCTCTATTTCTTAATTCAGGAACAATGGGTTCGATTTTCAATCTGGCCTGTGAGTACCCATTCAAGCACAAGGAAAGGACAATTGAAATAATTTTATAATTCATTCTATTTTTCTAAAATTAAATTAATATCTTGACTTGACATGTTAATCCTTTCAGTCTTTTTATATACACTTTTCCAACCTCATTGATATCTTGTTTATTAATTGAAATGGATTAAGTAGGCCAACTTGTTAATCTTTCGTACTTGGAACATTAAAATAATGATCGGTCAGTAAAATGAAAATTTTTTGAATATTATTTACATATTTTAATCAATATGGAAATTTGATCAAGTTTTAAATATGATGTTAAATACATGGTAAATCGGATGTAAACTTCACTAATAGAATTCTTAACTATAAAAGATAAATCCAGATATTAGTACAACTCTATCATGCAAATTTAGTCTAGTGAAAGTTTTAATTATATAGATGTGTTATTTTAAATGAAAAATTTACGCTTCTGATTCGAATTTTATTAATCTGATCTTAGATTTTACAATTCAATTTTTTCAAATTGAACCTATTGCCTCTCAAAATATAATATTATTGATTAATTTGAAATATTCTCAATAAAATTTAAACCAATTCATGAAAACATTACCCTATATCAGGTAATCGATACCCTTTTGGCTCATTCAAGATTACATATGAACAACAAACATGAGGTGATCATTATAAGAATATAATATTGATAATTTTCATATAATTCTAATTGGTTGAATAAGTTATTAATTGAGTGATTTGATAGTGATAATAAACCTAGGTAGTTTAAAATTAAGAAATTCATATTAAAGTAATTTTATTTAAATAAACTGACAATTAGGACATAATTTATTAGAGCATTATAAACTTGATCAGATTTCAATTTATAAATTGTTTGTTATATAAGTATGTATTGTTTAATAGTTAATTCATCAAATCTTTATTACATTAAACGAATTTAAAAAAATAATAAAAAATAAAATCTGTACATAAATTGCAATTACATTCATATTATTTAGGATAAAGTATTTATTTAAATGATATAATATATTATTGAATAATAAACTTTTGCACAATTTAAATCACAGCTTTGAAAATTAATGATTTCATTTCGAAAATTTTGTTAAAAATCTTTTTATTCACTTAATTTAGTAAAGCGCTGACAATTTTACCATGATCATGTGACAAGTAATACAGATTTTTGTTTCTTTATTAAATTTCTAGCGTTAGACAAGGATTTTAAAAGGAAAATAAGCTATTTATTAGAGATATAATAGTATTTATTATTTAAATAATTTTAAATGCTTTATAGTATTCAACTATCTATCATTAAAACTATATAGCAAATGAGTTTAATCTATTCACTCATTATTGATGATTATAAATCGAAAATATAATAGAACCTCTTCAACCAAGCACAATTATTTTTTCGTTCAAGATATTTTTTGGTACAAATTTAATAATTTCTTACATCATCTTTGTCTAATCCAAGACATTTATCGAGTGGATAAACATTTTGATTACTAATAGTATTATTAGTTAGACATATATGTCTCAGAAACAGATTATTGAATAATAGAATTTTAAATATATTTTATTTAATTCTAAATTATAAATGTGGCAAATTTGGCTAGAAAATGACTTGACTTTCTTATTATGATTAAATATGTTATATTTCATTAATATATGTAGACTTATAATAATGCAAACTATTACTATTTAAAAAATATGATATATTTTAAAACGGCCAATTTGATATAAGTTGAAATCCACTTTTGGATAAAGAATAAACTCATATCCCAACTTATAACTTATATGTCCAACTTGTACACATCATCAACTTGGAATGGGTCAAAAACTATTCAACAGTATTATCACCCGAAGTTCACATACACAATCGCAAACATTGAATAGCTTGCTCAGTAACTTGATGTTTAGAAACAAAGTAAATAAATAATTTTCATGATTCGGATGTTTACCTTTAAATGGAAAAGAAAATAATGGCACAAGTATATCGTATATATTTATTCTATTATTTGGTAAATTTCTAGATTTTATAAATTAAAGAAATTCATCACAATTCGTACTGTTAAGGTTGAAATGATTCACATTTAGCTGACAATCATTACAAATTCAAATTCATATCCACTTTTTCAAACGTTAAACCTGCTAAGCAATTTATTTTGGCAATTACCGACATTTGATCAATGATTTAATCGGAAAATTTTTAATTTGATTAAATGATTATAATGGCTTGTATATTACAACAATAAAATAAATAAATAGGTATATTATCAGCCAATATCTCAAAGTTGGGATCAACTTTGAAAGTTACAGTCATTACTTTTATGATATTTTATGCAAATCATCTTACATTGGAAAACTTTATTTATAATATTTTCAAAAATCAGCTCAGATTCAATTTAATATATTGTTTTAAATTATTTAAATGTTTAAAATTGATTATTTAATTTTAAAAGGTGTGTATACAAAATTTGGGGCAATGTAACGTTTAAATGTAAATAATTATAAGCTATTTTTCTATAATTTGTTAAAATATACTCTTAAAATCTGCCTTTGATCTTATTCAAATATATAATATTACAACAAAAAATTACAAATATTTCTATAATCCATTTATATTTCTTTTAATTAAATCGATTATCATAAATACTAAAAACGCTTTTATTTGTTTATATCGCATGAACTATCACACATCTTGTAGCATTTTATAACCATATTCATTTGCTTAGAAAATTTATTATTTAATATATTTCAAATTCCACGTTTGAAAGTCGGATTATCTTCAGATGTATTTATATTTGATACAGTTAATTCAAGTCCAATATGTCAATTTATACTCTAATAATAGCTAAAAACAAGTTAAATGTTATTTAATTCAAAATATTTACTTGCACTCTTATATTTAATCAAGTTTCTTATAATATTATCAGACAAGAACAATATTTAATTCATAAATCATATTCTAAAATTAATTTTCATCAATACTTTAATTGCTCTTTTTTATATTATTATATTTAATTTGTAAAATATTAATAAATTTTAAACGTTAAATATAAATTAATACTCTTAATTAAAGTAAAAATTTAATAGTTTAATAATATAAAATTGATACATATTTAATTTATATATTATTTCAAAAAATATATTCATTTATATTGAGTTTTTATATTACAAAAAGCAATAGTACAATCTTAAAAATTAATAACTTTGTCTATTGAATAAAAATTTCTGTGCTAAATTAATTGTTAAACTGTACTATATTTATAATATATCCTGAAAATTGTAACTTTAATTTTAAAATATTAAAAATTTATCAAATTTTTTATAATATTCTTTGATTTATTATAATAATCATAATTTAAAAGGATTTTTACCTAGTGAGTATGATTAATAACAAATTTTATACTATTTTTAGATACACAAAATATTTATGGTTTTAATTATATATAAATTGCTATAATCTAATAACATACATGATTTGTAAACAAGATTTTTCTTTCTGTTGTAACTGGAAAATACCCTTCCCTCTCGATTTGATATTTAAGCCCATATCATCCCTCATTTATAGTGGCTTTGTTAGTCCATAATCAAATGATGTTCTTTAGCTCATTTTATTGGAATTCATCTAAATTGTATGTAACTCACTGAACGAATTATTTAAACCCAAAAGTGACAAGAATAAAAAAGGTTTTTTCTGGATATTCTGCTACGACGTCTCAACAGTAAGTAAACTTTAAGACATACAGTGCTTATACATTAAAGAGCAGGATTAATTAATAACTTACTAAATCGTATTTCGAATACTTTTCTAACGTCGATTTTTATTTACAAAACTTATAATACACAACACTAATGATTATTTATTTGGATTAGAATTATTTCTAGGTCAATTTTGGTATATTCAAGAGCATATTATCTCTTACGCAAATTTTTGAATTTGTACTATATTTAATGATATATACAATAATTAAAATCATTCAAAAATTAATCATGAAAATCATATGTCATACTAAATTCAAGTCAGATATGATCCAGCTCTAAAATTAATTAGATTAATATATATTATTAAATAATTTATGGAGTATTAAAAGAAGATCAATCCTCACTCAATGATATTGATAAATCTAATAGGTTTTTATTATAATATATTCGCAAAGCGTAAGAATATTCAGAAGTAAATATAAATATCTGTTAGCTGAAGAAAAGGATTTAACCAGCAAAGTTACTTTGGCCACTAATGGTAACCAAGGTATTAATATTCATCATTATTGTTTATGAGTGGCATATTAACATTTAACCAAATTTAAATATTCCACAGGAAACTACTATATTACTCCCTAAAATGAATTTCAATGTCACAATCGTAAGTAGAAACGAAACAAAATCCCTGAAAATTGCTGAAAAAAATCAAATACTTGACCGGAAACCAAACATCAATTATGATATACTAAAACTTGGTAGTTTCGAATCGGTTAATTCATTCTCTATAAGGTTACTAGATGGACAAGATAAATTGGGCATTGGGATTAATAAGTCAGGTGATGTGTTCAATGGATAAGGTTCAACTGTGGGTGGTATTGAAGGGCAGTAGGAGTAAATCGTCTTGGGTCACTGTTGGTGACTCCAAATTTGTTGTCTATAGTTAAACATAGTAAATGTGGTAGAATTGGGTTTGATTATAGTAAACATGATTTGACAGATATTATATTTAAATATAAACTTACTCGATATTTAATTTCTTAGCAGTAAAATATACTTTCCAGAAAGTTTAAATGTGACCAAAAATAACAATCAGATATTGTAGTCATACCACGATATCAAGTTGATGACAGTAATAACAGCGAGAGGTATCTAAAATGCTTTCGGATGTAGGAATCATCGCTGTAGGAGTGAATTTAAGATTAGTTAAAGCCAACTCGGCTCAAACTAGCCTTCTAGTTAGTCTAAATGGTAAAGCGGTGAACCACGCTGTGACAATATTCTATAATGTATAAAGTCGAGATCGCGACTATGGAGTAATGACTTCACTTTGCACTATAATTTCTTATGAAATTGTCTCATGTAGATACTATATCAACTGAGAGGCTTCCAAAATTAACTCTCTGATCTATAGTGAGAAGCTAGTTCACTGATTATATATTCAAAGCCCAGGTTAATCAATCTCCATATTAGAGGCACTTTTCATTCATTGAATAATATTTTTCTATTTATCATTTTAAATTCATAAATATCCAATTTCAGAATCAAATCATTTTTGTATAAATATTGTTAGTGACATATTGGGTTTTAAATTAGTGAATTTAGATTTTTGTATTAAAAATTAAGGATATGTTAACTCTATTATATTCTTATAGATTATCAAATAACTTTAATATTAATAATTTATGTATATTATAAATTGGCTTGTTAAATTTGATCTGACACTAACAATAAAAAATTTATTATTCTTAATCAATTGATAAAACAATTTGTAAAATTGTAATTTGTTTTTGAATTGTTGGTTGAAAATCAAAATTTGGTAAGTATTATAATCAAAAAATTAGTGTAATCCTTGAAGAAATGGTTCAATAATTAAACATCGATGTTTATTATAGAAAATACAGAACACAGACTAATACCCAACCTTCACAGCAGCCCATTTTAGTATGATAATGTTTCATCACTTAAGATTATTAGAATACTAAATTACTTATTTGAATCTTATTATGTCCTAAACCTATATGTAATTGCGTGTTGGATAGTAAAATGTCCTTGAGAACAAAATCATAAGAATAATTGACTGAGCGTTGGATAAGAAAAATTATACATTGACCTATATATACAAATATTGAAATTTACACTTATGTCATAATATGAATAAAATAGAAATTCAGAGAGGCACCAAATAAGAGTATTATCATAAAGTAAGAACTCAAAATGACCACTAATCATTTTGCGTAAGGAAATATACTAAAGCTATAAAATTACTATATAACTCGAATCAAATATTGTACTTTGATTTTGAATATAAATTATGTTGATTTAAATCTCAAAATTTGTATATATTAATGCTGATAAAATTTACTCTGAATTCTAATTGATATTCGTATTAGCTTTATTGGTAATATTAATCAATGAATAATGATAAGATTAGAATATAGTGATCAATATATATTATTTAAGATGATATTTCAGATATTTATAAATGAAAAATTAACCAAACTTTGATTAATATGACTCACAATCAAGTATTTAAGTAAAATATAGTTTTTTATAATTTACAATATAGATGAAAATTTTACAGGAACATGATTGATTATATATTCATGAATATATAATTTTCTAATAATATTACTTTGTAATTTAAATAATGGGAATTTTTTGTGATTGAAAAAAATAAACATTTTAATATATAAAAAGTAAAAATAGATATATAATATAAAATTAATTATTTCTTTTATTTCTAATAACTTTTTACCATACTTTTAACAAACTTCTAACACTTAAAAAATAGTTCTTTTTATTAAAGATTGAAATTTGATGTTTTATAAACCAATTAAATTTTTTTGTAGAAATTTTCTTTCTTATAAGCTAGTTTTTTAATTGCCTAAAACAATTATAATTACTTAAGTTATAATCTAAGGAATATATAAATATGGTAGTTTTTTCTAGTTATTTTAATTAGAAAATTTTTTACAGTTTTAAATTTATATATTTTATAATTATTATGTAAAATAATAGGTTTTTTTAAATTATATTGAGAATACTAGTTTAAATAGTTTTATTTAAAAGAAAAATATAAAGTTTACTATTAGTTAATTTTCTTTTAAAAATTAAATAAGAATAACATATGCTTTTATAATTTATTACAACAATTAATATTTACTTATTATCAAAGTGTTTATTTAAAGGAATTTAAAAGGGAGTTGATTTAACTTAATTTAACACCTTAATTTATATTTTAATAAAAGATTATACAAAAGAACTAAAGATTCATCAATTATAATAATTTATTGTAATAACATTAGTTTTTAGTTATACCTTAGTAAATTTTATTTAACAATAACTATTTTAATTTTTTTAAGCTTTAGTTAAATTATAAGGTGTTTATTTTATATATTTATTAATCAATTTTAATTAAAACTTAAATATATATTTATATAAAATACTTATATAACTAATATTAAAATATCTTGGTAATTCTCTTGTTGAAATAAAAAGATACTTTTTAATATATTTTTTTACTTTATTAATAATTAAAAGTATAATATTTGAAATTAGTTTTTTAAATTTTAATAGGTTTTAAGTAGTTTCTCTCTTAACTTTAAAGTAATTTACCTAGTAATAAATTGTTAATTTAAATAATACTATATTACCAAAAGTTGCTTGTAAATTTTAAATGATTTTAAAAGGTTTATGGTTAAGTATTATTAATATTCAAATAAAAAACTTTTGATGATTACTATTTAGTTTAAATATAATTAAATTAAACAACTAATTTTAAAAAGTTAATTTTTTAATTAAAAAAATATTATATATATATATATTAAAAGTATATA
>JNEM01016360.1:0-23677 GCA_000697335.1 Conidiobolus incongruus B7586
TCTAAAGCTATAAAAAATTTTTTAATCAAAAATAACTAGAAAAAATTACCATATTTAATATATTTTATAGATTATAATTTATTTAATTATAATTATTTTAAGTAATTAAAAAACTAGCTTATAAGAAAGGATCTTCTATAGAGAATTTAATTAGTTAATAAAATATTAAATATTAGTTTTTAATAAAAAGAATTATTTTTAAAATATTAAAGGTTTGTTAAAAAATATAATAAAAAATTATTAATAATAAAAGTAGTAATTAAATTTATATTATATATCAAAATATTTATATATTTTTAATCACAAAAAATTCCTATTATTTAAAATACAGAGTAAAATTATTATAATATTTATAATCATATCATTTTATTATAATATTTTTTAAAATCAATTATTACTTTAGAAGTTGACATAATATAGAAAAATTCAATATAATTAATAAGAGCTGTAATATAAAATCAAATTATTTAATATTAAATATGTCTAATTATAAATATATATTATTTATAGTATATTGTCCATTTCTCAATATATATTTAATGGATATTTATTTAATTAATATTTAAGATTATTATTTTATATTTGTTGTGATTGATTATAATGAATAAATAGCTATTAAGGTAATATAATAGCAATGGCGACTGTTATTGGTACAATGATAGCATTAGTATTTTTCGTACAAATAACAAAGTTGATGCAAAATGTATTTGTATATTTATATATATTACATCCCATTAACGTACAAATATTAATTAATATCCAAATCCACATATGCACTATCTATTTTTAAATTTATTAAATATTTTATTAACGTAACCAATACTTAAATACACAATATACCAGATAGTTTAAGTTGATACTTTAAAAGTTTATTAATATATCCGAGAACATATCATTTGATAAAATTAATTTTATAAATTTTTTTAAATATTTTAAGATAAAGAATGAATTTTAAATTTTATTCCTAAGTTAATATAAAATTTATACTTAAATTCTATAAAAGTTTCTATAAATTAAATATGAATAATTATTCAAAAATATATTCTTCCTAAACAACTGCTTTATGCAAACTAAATTTAGATTTCAATTCAATTTCTTTTAGGTGATATCATAATATTTTAATATTAATTATCAAATCAGTATAGTAAACAAAAGGACTTTTAATAGTAATACAATTCTTTGGTACATATATTGCAATCATGCAAAAGCTTGACCAAGACACAAGAAATTCCATCAATCCAATATATCATAAATGTTACTATTAAATTATTACAAATTTGATAAATTAATTTAATAAAAACCGATAAAAATTCAATACTAAAGAATAAAAATACAGAATCTAGAATTGTATTATTGTTATTAATACTATTATTTATTTGGAATACCAAATCTGATAGAATCTTTTTATTAATATTATTATTTTATTGCCAATATTTTATAAAATATTGTTTGAATTTGAAAATAATTCTAAATAAATTTCATAATAACCTAAAATTATTTTAGTTATAAAAATTTTATTATATTCAATATATGAAAATTTAAATAAAAATAATTGATTAAATTGTGTTACAATTTGTTAATTATTTATAAAGAAGAATATATTTACATATAGTTTTAATTTATCAAAGTGCAAATAAATATATTTATGATTAAGAAAAATAATTGTTAGGTTAACATGAAAATATTTAAAATATATCTAAAATAGTTCATCTACCTATAACACATTATTTTTAATACTGATATTTTTGTCAACATTTCTTATTATTGTATTTCAATCCAAAGTTTTAACTTTATATAACTTTTAAATAGTTTTTATTTATAATTATTTAACAGAGTTTTCAAATACAAGAATAATTTTTAGTGCATTAAAGTAAAATATTGGTCCGTGATAAATAAAACTTATTTTCAAAATAGTAATACAAATTTTTTAATTATATATACTAAATTTAAAAAAAATTATTCAGTGTAATATGATTGAAACAAGTTTCAGAATTATTTTTATCTTAGATGATTTGAGAGATTTTTCATAATCTATATAATTAAAATACTTAAAATAGAAGGAAGAATGGTCAACAAATGTATAATTTTGTATGACAATATAATCTAAATGAGTAAGTTTTATAATTAAATTTTAATTATATAGAATCTTGGATAGAACACTAAAAAACATTAATTAATATTGATTAATATTAATTAAAGTAAAACAAAATTTTATTATTAATATTTATTCAATATAAATAAAATAAGTATTAAAACTTATTAAATTTTCGGAGATTATTAAAGATAAATAAAATTTTATGTCATTATTACATCGATTAATATATATTAACAATAAATTGTTTTAACAATACTAACAATACTGTATATTTTGTTTAAAAAAATTGAAAATGATTAGACCTTTATATAACAATCAAAATATATAACTATCACTATATTTACGATGATATTATGAATAAAAAATTTTCAATTGATATATATATATATATATATATATTTATTTATTTATTACCAAAGATAATCCAATATTAATATAAATATTCATTTTTTTATTATAAAAAATTTTTGAAAATTTAATCACAATAATCTAATTGATATTAAACGAGATAACTTGAAGATTAATGATAAAGTATTTCAATCATAATACTATGATAATATAAAAATGTATATCAACAACTATAAGGATGATAGCTTATTAATTTATCATATAGATTTATTTGTATAAATTTATTGATTTTAATTATTATTGATTTACATAAATCTATTTGAATATATATTGACTTTGATTGACTCATAACCAATTTTTATGATAAGTGTTAAAATGTTGAATAAAACTGAAATTAATAAAATCAAATCAATGATATTTAATTTATTTTTAATATTAGCTATTATACATTATTGATTATTAATTATTAAATATAATTATTAATTCAGTATTAAGATAAAATAACTTCATAAAATATTTTATCATCAAGGTTGAAATCGACTGTCAGGTTAAGCAATATTAAATAAAATCTTGTTTTTTATGCTTTTAATCAATGTAACATATTAAATATTAACACATCAAATACCCGCTTCAGGAATCGTGAGTATAAAAGCATTAAAATTCTACCAAATGTAGACCTATTATAATATGATAACTTGCCATTGTTACAATTTGAATACTAGCAAATTCATGCTTCGCGAAGTATTAAGTTATCAACTAATGTTTATTTGTATTAACGATGTCAATTCCGCTTTCGAGCATAAAATAAAAATTTTTGATAATAGAGATAAAACCTATTGAAATTACAAGGCATAACACTGATTATTTTGAAACGATAAATATAATCATGAATCATAATTTCAGCCTTGAAAATCTAACTTGGATAAGTTTGATTCTTTACTTATTTAATCTGATCACTCTTCAATACTATTAGATTTTGATTAATACTCAATTTTATATAATAATCAATAAAAAATAATTTCTTATTATAATATTGTATTGTTTTTAGAATAAATAACCTTATTGAAGCAATAATAATATAAATTCAATGGTTATTAAACAAGAAAAAAGTGCTAACATTAGATCATATGTGACTTTAAGGATTTATGCAACTTTATCAATACATGAAAGTAATCAAATTCTTTATTGTATTGCTTGATTTGCTCAATTTGAAAATTAAATTGATAATTAATTAATTATTGGTTTTGTCCGCTGAGAGTAGCATATTCCTTAATATTAAATAAAAATTATATTATACCTTTTTTGCTTTTACCATTATTAATATTAATATTATACTATATTCAAATATATGCATTTTAATATTTAATATTATATAAAATTTAAATTAAAATTTAATATTATGATTTTAACAAAGATTTTTTTCTCTCATTATAATCATGCATAAAATTAACTTGAATTTCCTGGTAAGAAAAAAAATTTTTTAAACTATGCTTAAATCATGGATTTTTTATTTGGTAAAATTGAAAATATTTTATTAATTCAATATTCTACTATAAGTATTTAATTCAAATTTGTTCATATATTGAAAAGATTAATTTATGAAAGATATGCTCAAATATTAAACTTTTATTTATTATTTTAAGTTTGAAATAACTTTTTCATCTAATCTTGTCATTTCAAATGCACAATAAAAATTGCTATACCATTACTATAAATATATATATGTGTGTGTAAAGAGGTTGATAGTGCAATTGTATTGAATTTAACAATTATTGGAAATCACTTTTAAAACAATAAATTTATAATTAGAATAAAACTTATTGTTGAATTAAATACAAGTGTCCAAAAATTAAATAATCCAAATTAAAATTTATAGCAGTTCAACAAATTTTAGCCCCAACAGCGGGATATATAAAAATGATTCATACCTATTTTTATCAGCGCCAAAGTAGCGGAATCCACAATGAAGTCATGAGTTCTGTAACAAAATTTATTTTTAGCTATGTGCGCTTAATTATTTAACCAATTTACGATAAACATAACCTAATTATAAAATTACAATTGAGAAAGAAGAGGAGAATGCTAATAATTAATACGAGTCCAAAAAATAATTTATTCAATGGCTAGTACCAAAATTAAGAAAGAGATGATTTTGGGTATTTTACTCTAATTCTTATCTCTTCATCTCCTGAAGTCATTCAAATTTGGAGAGTATAACTCAATATCTAATTCGTTTGAGCACTATTAATATAATTTCAATTATGTTGAATTAAAATAATTAACTAGACTTTATTATTAATCACAAACAATCAATTTTAAGTTCCAAAATTAACATTTATCAAATCTGTTTTTTATTATAATTACGAATTTAATTGTATCAATTATTTTTAATATATTTAACATTAAAATATATGAATCAATAGGTTGATTATATAATAAATACATTCATTTGCAATATTAATTAATAACATAATAAAAAATTGTTAAAGTTGATTATTTTTTAATTTTTTTAGTTAAACATATGATTCAAGGATTACAAATATCCACTAGTGTTGTTTCAATTTATATCTGTATCATTACATAACTTATTTGATAGAATTAATAATTGAATCAGTATAGAAGATTTGAATAATTAATATTAGGGTTGAATTAAATAATCACAAATTAAATTTTTAATCAGATGCTTAATAGTTATATTACATTCTGTTAATATAACATTGCTAAGGATTAAAAAACTTATTTTAATTATTTATTCATATTGTTGAGATTTATAATAAGGTGGTTGGAGTCAATTATTTCAATAGTTGATTGAGTAAATGTTACAATCTATCAAATGCTATTGCCTTAACTATCCAATCGAGATTGGAGATTAATTTTGAGTTTGTCAAATTTAGAATCTTGATTCAATTCACAATTTTGATAATTGATACATCCTATCAAAGTTCAATTTTGACTAAATAATATAGAGTATTAATAAATAGTTCATATCTTTTATTGGTATAAAAATATTTAATAGCTAGTAATTTAAAATTACCAATAACTTGATATAATAGGGTTATATTAGCTTATTTTAAAATTTTTTAATTAGTCAATCATGAATTAACGCTAAAATTAAAATTGATTTAGAATTTGGGCATATTTTATAATAGGGTTATTAATTTATTATTATTAGATGCACAAATCGAAGAATTCTAAATATATTTCATCGATGAGATTGTAGAACAAATACTGTAGAATACTGATGGCACCAATATAAAAAATATGGTAGCTGATTATAAAATAAATTTACTTCCTAGTATTTTGGCTCTAATTATATTTCGGAATTCATACTGATATACATTAACTATTACAACATAGTAGCTTCGGGTAATACTTATTTGAATATATTATTGATTATTTGCATGGTTTTATATTGGAAATATTTCAATTTAGGCAACTAGTACATTACTCTACTTATTATATAGTAAGAATGGAATATGATTATTTGTACAATAATTTTTGTCAGTTAGTTTTTTTTTGCATTTCAAATATTGTCAGTAATATGAGTTATTAAAAATTAAAAATTAAAAAATATTATTTAGTGTAGATTATATTCAGTTTATGGTACTTTGTAAAATAATAAGTTTCAAAAATTATCCATTTTTATATATTATACAAGATCGAGAAAACACTTAAATTCAGACCAAATTAATCGTTATCAAATAATTTTTCTGCTGAATGATGTGTGTTAAAATGCAAAATTTAACTGATAATTATGTATTGACAAAAATGGTTATGCAGATGGACCAATTAATGCAATTTGTAAGTGAATTCTATAATTATTATATTGATTAGTTAACATCTTTTTTGCAATAATAATTGATAAAACATCATAGTATATTAAATATAAAAGTTAATATTGTAGTATATATAAAATCTACTAATCTTCAAAATAGATCAAAAATTAAATTTCGAAGGTGAATTAGTATGTTTTGATAAATGTTGAAAATTGGTTTTGAGACCTGAGGAGAGAAAATAATAAATGTGGACAGCATGATTGTAGATAAATATTAAACCAATAAATGTAACAATTTCATCAACATAAAGTGTCATGCACCAATTCAGCATGAATGATAAACTTAATATAAATCAAGGCCAACATCTTTACAAAAGCTAACTAACCGTTCTAATATAATTCTTTTTATCTCCCTCCATTATTGTTAATTTAATTTGTTTTTAAATTTCTTGTGTGTGTGTGTGAAAGATCCTTTAATTTAATTAATATGAAGAACGCTATTGTTATTTCTACAATTTTGTCCGCTTTTTCCGGACAAGATATTCCTCCTCCCAAACTCGATTTGGGAAAAATTGGTCCACTTTATTCAGTTTCTGCAACCACTCAAAGTAGCTCTGCCTACCCTGAGAAATCAACTACTACATCACCATCTGGCTATGCTGCTAAAACAACAACAACTACATCACCATCTGGTTATTCAGCTAAGACAACTGCTACTACTACGTCTTCTTCTGCTTATGCGGTGAAGACGACAACTACTTCTTCTGGCTATGCAGTAAAGACAACTACTACATCTCCAGCTTCATTATCTGACAATGGTTATCCCATTCCTTCAACTTCTTCCAAACCTTCTCCAACTTATCCCGTACCCAAAACTACTACTGATCCTAAGCCTAGCTCTGATCCAGTTTCCACTTATCCAATTCCTACTACTAAGCCCGAACCATCTAAAGAGACGGTCACCGTAACTCAAGTTATTGAGTGTACTGAAACCGTAACTGTAACCAAGATTCAAGACTGCCCTCCACCCCCTACTGTTACTGTGACTGTTATTCCTGATTGTACAACACAACCTCCTCCTCCAACCTATCCAGTCCCAAGCTCTGAACATCCTACTACTAAACCTCCCCCTCCAACTTACCCAGTACCAAGCTCTGAACATCCTACCACTAAACCTCCTCCTCCAACTTATCCAGTACCAAGTTCGGAGTATCCTACCACTAAACCTCCTCCTCCAACTTACCCAGTACCAAGTTCCGAATACCCCACTACTAAACCACCACCAGTAACTACTCCATGCACTACTACCACCAAGCCAGTTCCAAGCTCTGAACATCCTACCACTAAACCTCCTCCTCCAACTTACCCAGTTCCAAGCTCAGAATATCCTACCACTAAACCTCCTCCTCCAACCTATCCAGTCCCAAGCTCTGAACATCCTACTACTAAACCTCCCCCTCCAACTTACCCAGTACCAAGCTCTGAACATCCTACCACTAAACCTCCTCCTCCAACTTATCCAGTACCAAGTTCGGAGTATCCTACCACTAAACCTCCTCCTCCAACTTACCCAGTACCAAGTTCCGAATACCCCACTACTAAACCACCACCAGTAACTACTCCATGCACTACTACCACCAAGCCAGTTCCAAGCTCTGAACATCCTACCACTAAACCTCCTCCTCCAACTTACCCAGTTCCAAGCTCAGAATATCCTACCACTAAACCTCCTCCTCCAACCTATCCAGTCCCAAGCTCTGAACATCCTACTACTAAACCTCCCCCTCCAACTTACCCAGTTCCAAGCTCAGAATATCCTACCACTAAGCCTCCCCCTCCAACTTACCCAGTACCAAGCTCAGAATATCCTACCACTAAGCCTCCCCCTCCAACTTACCCAGTACCAAGTTCGGAGTATCCTACCACTAAACCACCACCTCCAACTTACCCAGTTCCAAGCTCAGAATATCCTACCACTAAGCCTCCCCCTCCGACTTACCCAGTACCAAGTTCCGAATACCCCACTACTAAACCACCACCAGTAACTACTTCATGCACTACTACCACCAAACCAGTTCCAAGTTCAGAATATCCTACCACTAAGCCCCCTCCTCCAACTTACCCAGTACCAAGTTCCGAATATCCTACCACTAAACCACCACCAGTAACTACCCCATGCACTACTACTACCACCAAACCAGTACCAAGTTCTGAGTATCCTACCACCAAGCCCCCTCCTCCAACTTACCCAGTTCCAAGCTCGGAATATCCTACCACTAAACCTCCTCCTCCAACATACCCAGTACCAAGTTCTGAGTATCCTACCACTAAACCACCACCAGTAACTACTCCATGCACTACTACTACCACCAAGCCAGTTCCAAGTTCAGAATATCCCACTACTAAACCACCCGTAACCACACCTTGCACTACTACCACCACAACTCCTTGCAAGACCACTACCACTTCCCCTGCCGCATCAAGTTCTACCACCACAACTCCATGCACTACTACCACAACCACCACTTCTCCTGCTGCATCAAGCTCCACCACAACCCCTTGCAAGACAACTACCACTACCACTTCTCCTGCTGCATCAAGCTCTACCACAACTCCTTGCACTACTACCACAACCACCCCTTCCCCCGCCGCATCAAGCTCTACCACCACAACTCCTTGCAAGACAACTACCACTACCACTTCTCCCGCTACATCAAGCTCTACCACAACTCCATGCACTACTACCACAACCACCACTTCCCCCGCCGCATCAAGCTCCACCACGACTCCTTGCAAGACCACTACCACTTCTCCTGCCGCATCAAGCTCTACCACCACAACTCCATGCACTACTACCACAACCACCACTTCTCCTGCTGCATCAAGCTCCACCACAACCCCTTGCAAGACAACTACCACTACCACTTCTCCTGCTGCATCAAGCTCTACCACAACTCCTTGCACTACTACCACAACCACCACTTCCCCCGCCGCATCAAGCTCTACCACCACAACTCCTTGCAAGACAACTACCACTACCACTTCTCCCGCTACATCAAGCTCTACCACAACTCCATGCACTACTACCACAACCACCACTTCCCCCGCCGCATCAAGCTCCACCACGACTCCTTGCAAGACCACTACCACTTCTCCTGCCGCATCAAGCTCTACCACCACAACTCCATGCACTACTACCACAACCACCACTTCTCCTGCTGCATCAAGCTCCACCACAACCCCTTGCAAGACAACTACCACTACCACTTCTCCTGCTGCACCAAGCTCCACCACAACTCCTTGCAAGACCACTACCACTACCACTTCTCCTGCTGCATCAAGCTCTACCACAACTCCTTGCATGACTACGACCACCACCTCTCCAGGTCCAAGCTCTGAATATCTCACCACTTCTACCACCACTCCTTGCAAGACCACTGCAACTTCTCCTGCAGTAAGTTCTGGATATCCTGTTCCAAGTACCTCCAGTTCCAAACCACCAGCAACTACTCAGTACCCAACTCCTTCCAACGAGTCATCTAAGCCTCCTGCCCCTGTCTATCCCACTCCTGCACCAGTAACTAGCAAATACCCCGAATCTTCTAGTGAACCACCTAAGCCAGTTTATCCTACCTACGCTAATTACCAAACCCAAAGCAAACAACACCCAGCTTTTCAATCTGAGCCTGCCCAATCCAAATAGTTTAGAACGGTCTCGCACACAACAATAGTTCAAAATATAATATAATTTAATTACTTAACTTTATTACAACTAAATTTCAAAAAGATAATTCCCATCTATTATATAAATTATATATTATATATTTCTAATAAATCACACACAGTTTTTATAATAATTATTTTATTCTGCTTTTGCTTGTTGGTATTTAATATTATTTGGTCTACAATACAAAAAGTCATTGCTAACCAAACTTTTTTCGATCACTTAATAACTAATAATTCTTCAATGAACTTCCTTTGCAAACGAATTTCAAATATTGAAAAATCATAATCATAAAATCAATTTTTGTAGATCATTGGCAATTATTTTGAATCAGCTTTAATGTCATAATAAATTTTGTTCTAAAAATATTTGATATTAAATTTTCTATTGGTAAACTTTCAAAATGCCATCATGTGAACTTGAAATGTGAAATCCTATTATATGGCATGTTTAACATATACTTAAAATATTCTTGAATGCGATCGAATTGAATGTTAAAATGGTATTTATAATTATTAGGTTTGATTTTAAAATTTATACTGATATCAAAAAATGAAATGTAAAAAAACTATGATTTATTGCACTTAGTTTGATAATTTTTTAATCTTCTAAATATTCCATTATGTGCAAAACCACCATACAAGTATTAAATTATCTGATTAAAACTTAGATATACAACAATTAACTGAAAATCTAAGAGTAAATTATTTTCCAAAAAATAAATTACTCTATTTGAGAATATTGTTTTAATTAAACCATATTTCAATATTTTTTGGAAGGTCGAAACATGTTTAGTCAAAAGTTGCAAATTATTAGTTTATTGATTTTTTGCCAAAATTTCTAAATATATACTTTAAATTAAAAGAATCTTAAATATAAATGGATTATTATTATCACTAAATATATTAATATTTAAAAAATTACAACATATTATTTATTGGATTTTTATCCTTTAATCTATCGATAAAAAATCAAAGTTTGAAAAAAAATACCAATAAAGTGAACAATATTATTCTCACTGTTAAATTTGGATCATAATTAACAAGAAATTTACAATATTGAAATTAATCAGGATCCAAATATTTGAGAAATTTCTTAATTGATCCCAAATTTAAAAATAATAATTATAAATTATAATCTTCACCAAGCTCATTTATTTGGCTAAATCCAATGCTGTTAGGAATTACTTCACTAGTATTTCTTTCCGACTTAGAAACACACACCAACTCTGTTATCACTCATCATTTCACAGTGATCCAAATTATTTAAATATTCAAGAGCATAAAGCTAATACCATTCTTTCAAAAAAGATTAGAATTCCTGTTAAAGCATCCTTCAAAATCTTGATTGAATTTGGTCTTGTTATAACTCTAACAACCCTAGCGTTTAAATTGACTCCAGTATATCCACTTTCTTGATTTTTTCCACATATTTTCTTATTTTATTTCCATAGCACTTGTATTCTTTAATTTATCCTCTTTATAAAGTTGATCACTCACCATCAACTACACTCACCATATTAGCTTTTTCAAATAGCACACATTTTATTTGGAACAATGCTTATATTATAATTCATCCGTTTTTCATTGTACTTTATTATTATTTTTGATACTTTGTAAATATGTCTATCTTTAGTTACAATTTTACTTGTTTCGAATACCAATAAACATTTTGTTAATACCATCCATTCTAATCTGATGGTGCGCCTTACTTTATTGTCCTTTTGACCCATATTGTTATCAAGGGCAACTGCTACAGCTATATTTTGGTGCAATCAACTAACAAATAAGTATTGAAATCCTATGCATTTTATTAGAAACTCATTTATTAGCTCAAGCTGATTAATTTTTTTTCCATGGATTTAAAAACCACGTTCTAGTTTAAGTCACTAACAAAGTTACTGGCGCAGAAGTTGAAAATTTCTTTCGAGCTAATACTGATGTTGAATCAATTTTATTCATTGCCATTATTATTTATTGTGATGTTTTTGTCAGCAAATTTTCTAAATAGCTTAAAGGTGTTCTTTGTACTGCAACTATTTATATTACCTTCTCTAAATATTTTGGTGGTAGAAATCGCCAATCTGCTGTTAGATCTCTTTCCCATATTGCTGCTAAATTCGACGGTTTCTCTCAGTTCAAGACTCATTTTCACTTCATCGATCTCATTGATTCAAATTAGTAGCTAATTTTTATTTATTTTTTATAATAAACTTTTTATTGCTACAAACTTATATACCACAGTACCTCCTTTGATCATTATAGGTCTTATAAGCTTAATTTTATTCTTCACACCTAAATTCAAACAACCATAAAAATCATATTTAACTTTTCACTCTTGTGATTTCAATACTTTTTCCACTCTATATTCTTCCGCCCCAAACTCTTCCTATTATAAACGGCAATATGAATGAATCTTTTAAAGCTTTTTCTGTCTAAGAGATATTATATACATTTTATTTAAGTTATTGAGTTAGATAATTTAATATTGAATTCATAGATTTTTATTATTTAGCTTATATTATCTAATTATTTAAGTGTCTTTGTGTATACAATAAAAACTGCTCAATAACCTTATGGTCTTAAATAAATGAATAGAAATAATTTATAGTGATATGAAAATTATATAGATTGTTTTAACATATTGATTACTTATATATTAATTGAAATTATTGCCAGAAATTTGATTAATTTCTAAAATACTGACTTTATATATTTCATATTTAAAATTTTCCAATATATTATTATATAATATAATAGATGAAATTTTTTAGTATCTATAGTATATTGAAAAGTTACAAAACTCCATTATTATAACCAATAGTATAATTACTAAATTATTAAATTTTTATCTATAAATTTTATTAAATTGAATTATTTCCTTTTAACCTTGTTTTCGAATTTTAATTATTTTTTCAAAAATTCATAATAATTATAATTCGATATAATAATAGCAATATATTGTTAACCATTATTTTTATCATAAAATGAAATCATATGCTTTATCCTTTTTAAGTAATTTATCTATCTTTTTCCTAAATATCACTATAAAAAAATTTTTATTTAATTTTATGTTTATTGTATTTATTATTAAAAATTAATTATATTAATTTATATAGTTAAATGAAAATTAATATAATTATATTGAATTAGAAAGTCTTAGTTATTCTAGATATATTAAGGATTTAATTAGTATAGTATTCAAATTACAACCAAAAATATATTGTTCTTAATTTATATAATTTTAATATAATTTCATTTACCCTTGGATTGTTTTGAATTATAATAATTTAATTTACTAAATAACTTTATCCAAAAACTTTTTTGCTTTATAATGATTATTATTTTCATTTTTAATTTTTGGCTATTATTATTTTTGATACTTTCTTAATAATTTTAATAATATATTAATATATAAAGAATAAAAGATATGAGTATAATAACTAATATATATTATGATTAAAATAAATTTTGTTTATATAATTAATTAAAGAAAATATAATTATAAAATTTAATAAATATATATATAATATTATGAAATTTATTGATTCTCAAATAAATGATCATTTTTTTAATATTAATTATTTAATTTAATTATATCTAAAACAAGATGTGTATAAGAGACAGATTATATGGTAAATTAACTTTTAAATATTAAATTAATATATATTGTATATAAATAATTATAAGTTTAATATATCAAAATAATTCTATTAATCTTTAATAATTCTTAAAATAATAAATATTATATCAAAAATGCTAATTATTTAGAATTGAAAAATTTTATAAATTAAATTTTTATATTTTATAATAGGAATTATTATATATATAAGTCAATATTTTGAAATATCTTTATAAAGCATATGAATATAAGCTTTTTATTGATATTTTAATCTTTATTTAATCCATTATATAAGATTTAAAGTATATTATATTAGTAGTAGTTATGAAATTCAAATAATTATTAAAATCATTTATAAAAATTAATTTATAATATTATATATATATTATAATGCTAATAATAACTTTATTATCATTTTTTTAAAAAATATAACATAATATATAATAAAACTTAGTTCATATTACCTAAAATATAAAAGACCTAAGACTTTTATATTAAAAGGATTTATTGGATATAAAAATTTTTAAAAAATTAATTTTCCGTCTAATTTCATAATTTTGATTAGAATATAAATTAAAATTCAATATATTATCAATATAGGTCTTTATTTTATAATTATATTATTGTTTGAATATTTATTAATTTAATATTTAAGTACTTTTCAGTAGAATTTATAAATATCTTAGTTTATTATTAAAAAATAAAAACTATATTATATTTTTGCAGATTTTTTATATTTAAAAATTAAAACAAAATTTAATATTTAAAATATTTTGAAAATAAATTCAAAATTAATATATTTTTTTATTAAAATGATTTTTTAAACTAAAAATAAGGAAACTTGATTGAATTTTTATATTATGAATACTTTTGAAATATAATATTTATTTAAAATATTATTTTATTTCCTTATAATATATATTTTCGTATTAAATTTCAAATTTTTAAAATATACTCAATATATTTAGTAAAAATTACAATCTCTATTTTGAATTAATAATTATTAAATTTATATATTTTGGTTTTATAGTAAATATTTAACAAAAGTTTATTTATTTAAGACTGAATTATATATTTTATTAATCTATTAAATATATTTAAAGAAATTAATTAAAATATATTTTTTGATTAATTTTTTATAATTAATTATTTTATTAATTAGTTAATTACTACCTTGATTTAAAATATTAAATTTGCTATATTTATATACACTAGCCTATAAAAATAAATCATAAAATAAAAATCACTTATATATTTACCTATAATTTAAACAATTCTTAATTAAATTAATTTAAATAAAAGTATATAATTAAGGTATATTATCTGATTATAATAGGTTATATTTAATTATATTTAATATATTATTGGTTAATATATCAAATCTTAAATTTTAAATAGGGTGAGTTATAAATTTGTGGGTTTAAAAGTTAAAAGGGTATATAAAATAAAAATTACTTAAATTTTTTTTCTTTTATTAAATTATATATATATATTAATATTATTATTATAAATTATTATTTTAAATAATATTAATATTAAAATGCCTAAATCCCTCTTTAAAAAGATTTACTTATATATTAATAAACTTTATAATAAAGGTAAATCAACTTGTAAAATTATTGGAATTACTAGTGTTAGCTAGTTTATTATAGTTAAAGCTATTAAAAATTATAATAAGAATATATTTAAACCTAAACTTAAATATGTTAGGATTATAGATAAATATAATAAAAGGTATATTTATAGGTTGTTTAATATAAGTAAATATAATATTATTATAGAAATATAGAAAAAATTATAAGACTATATAGGAATATTTATTAATATTAATATTATTATATATACTTTATATTATAATGGATACCATTTATAACTTAAGAAAAAATACCCCCAACTAAAAAAATCCTATTATAAAATTAAATAAGAGTTTAAATATCACTATTAAAATTAAACTAAAACTAATTAAAGGTTATTTAATCTAATGAAACAAAAATATATTTTAGTAAATTTAATAAAAAAACTAGATATTTCAAAAAAGATAAAGAATTACTTTGTGACTGTTATGTTATTTTAACCCAAAAATATAATATTAAGTTAATTAAAATTTAAAGATCTATATTATTTTGTAGTATAAGATATCTTTATAAAGATAATAAAGGAATTAATGCTAAGATATATTAAAATATTTTAAACAATGAATTAAAAAAAACTATTGAATAGTATAAATTAAATAAATTAGATGTTATTTTCTAATAAGATAATACCTTTTACTATATTATTATTTCTACTACCAAATGGTTTAAAAATAATAAAATAATAGTTATGAAGTAGTTTTTTTAATCCCCTAATCTTAATTTAATTAAACATCTTTTGGATTAGTTAAAAAAAATAATTAAAGCTTTTCCACAAATAAAAAATTTAAATAAGCTTTAAAAAAATATTTAAGAAGTTTAAAACAAAATTAATCTTTTTTAATATAAGAAGTTAATTAACTCTATACCTTATAAACTTAAATAAGTTAAAAAAGCAAAAGATAAATATATTAAGTTTTAATTTTCTTTTTATAATCAAAATACATAAATTTATAACTCATCTTAGGTAAAATTTGAATTTTAATATATTAACTAAAAGTAAATATAATTAGATTAAATATACTTAATTATATATAAATAATATAAGTTTATTAAATATTTTAATTTAAATTAGTTTGATTAAGAATTAATAGAGTTATTGATAATAATATATATAACTATAATTTTATAACTTATTTTTACAAGCTAGTGTATTTTTTTAAAAAAATAATATTGAATATTTTATGAATATATATAATTTATTACTATTATATTTGATATTATTGATTTATTATATTAAGAGACTAGTTCTTTAAATTCTTATATATACTTTCATATAATCCAATTAACTATAAATTATATGATTAATATATACTTATATAGTTAAATTAATTGTATAAATAGTATTAAATTATCTAATAAATAAGGTTCCTTTTTTTTCCTCTTAATTCTTACTATTTTTTACTTTTACACTATTTCTATGATTGAAACTATATTCTATTAATATTATAGGATATTAGCACTACCTAATATAAATCTTAATATATCTATGACTCATCCTAGTTTAAAGCTTAATTAAACTTTGTTTACACTTACACACTATAGCTACATTATATTACCATGTTCTACACACACTACTTTTATATTAAGTCTTCCTCTATACTATATTAGTTTAATTACCACTATACTTATATAGTAGCAGCAATAAAACTATTAAAAACCTATTAGAAATTAATAACTATTTATATTAAACCTAATTATTACTATTTTAAATTTTATCTATAATTTATTTCATTCAAATTTAATACTATATACTATAATACTACCAAAAAAAAAGATACCCTTATATTATTTTAATAATGATAACAGCTTAATTACTGAGTGAATCTAAGACTTTAGTCTCTAAAAGCTTATTATCCTCTAAGAAGCTTATATTAAACAACTTTTGATTGAAAAAAACATGTCTTAAAAAGCTTAAATCTAACAAACCAGCTATTTTATTATAGTTAATACATTAAACCACCTCTTTAATATTTTTAAAGACAAATTAACTATTTATGATAGTTTTAAAAACTTCTACAAACTTAAAAACTACTTTAAAAATATAAAGAATTATCTTAATTTAATCTTAGAAGAAGATTTAAAGAATATCTTTAAATTAGCCACTTTTTTTTTAGAAAAATCTATTTATATTTAGTAATTAACTTATTACAAGCTTAATCCTAAAGAATCTTTAGGAGGATAACCTACTATAAAAATATAAACTTTTAAACAATTGGAAAAAACCTTAAAAGAAAGGTATTACCTAAAAGATTAAGTTTGATTAGTAAGAGAAAAGCTTTCCTAGCTTAAATAAAAAACTTCTACAAGATAATTAATTGAGAAATTTAATGAGATATGTTTAAATATATTAAATATCACTGAAAAAAAATAAATCCACAAATTATTACAATACTTTAACCTTTAAATGAAGCTTTAATTAGTTAGTAGGGAACACTTTGATAATATGTTTTTTTCTGACATTTGTGATACAACAATTATAATTGATAATATCCTTTACTCTATAACTAAATCTTCCCACCCTAAAAATTAATCTTTTAAACTTTACTTTAACTTACTTAAGTTTCAAATGATAAATATTTCTGCTTTAAAGCTTTATAAGAAAACCTTTAGTAAAAAAGCTAAAGCTTACTTAAAAACAAACAAAGGTTGTTATTACTGTTAAAAAACTTAAATTAACTATAAAGCTAACAAATACCCTTTAAAAAAGCAATATCTGTTTAATTCTTAATAATCTTAACTTACCAACTATAAATCAAACTTGAATAATATTAATATAACCTTAGAATTACCTTGTTTACAATTAGTTAGCAGATTCTAATCTAATCTACAAAAGTTCTAATAGAATATTGATTCTACAAATTAAACTATTTATACTAGAGAAATCCAACTGATTAAACTATTAGAAACTAGAAATATTCTAGTAACTAATCTACCTTGTAATTTTTTACCTTTAACTATTACCCCATTGTTTATATTAATTAGTTCTTTTATAAACATACTTATTAGTGTTTTAATTGATTCTAGTTGTTCTAATTATATTATCTCTTTTTTTATTGTTATAAAGCTATCTTTACCTACTTAAAAAAGTAACTTGATAATTAAATATACTAACAACTTAATAGAATAAGCATCTGGTATTGTATCTAGATATTTATCATTACCCCCTAACTATTCCTAATATATTAAATTCCTAGTTGGTAACATTAGTTACAATTTTATATTAGGTTAAAATTAGTTTAAATATCACAGTTTTATATCTATGAATATTACCTTAAAAAGCTACAAATTTATTTCTTTTACATTCCAAAAAAAATTAGTGGAGTTAATCTCAAAAAATCTACATTACCCTATTATAAAACTATTAGATACTTTACCTAACACTAACTCTATAATTGTAACAAATAATTTTATTATTATAAGTAAAAATTAATGTAAAAAGCTAATCAAAAACCCAAATAATTTATAAGGATATATATTTATTTATTATTCATCTATTAGCACTTTATCTGTTGATTTTAATGAGGTTATATTTAATAACCACTTCTTATACAATACAATAAGTTAATTTGCTAATGTTTTTGAATTTGTGAATAAATTACCAACTAAATATAATATTAAACACAAAATTAAATTAATCCCTAATATACAACTATACTTAAAACTTACTTATCATTTATTTCTTGAACAATACTAAACCTTGAAAGAAGAAATCTAAAAACTACTTGAAAATAAGTATATTAAACCTTCTTCTTTACTATAAGAATCTCTAATCCTTTTTATATAAAAGGTTAATGGTGGTTAAAGACTATATATTGATAACTGTGTTTTAAACTCTAAAACTATCAAGGACAAAATTTTATTACTAAACCTATATAATTTTAAGGATAAACTACTTAAATCAACTATATTTACTAAACTAGATGTTAAGAATAAGTATTACAATATTAGAGTTAAAGAAAATTCTATCCCTTTAACTATTTTCAACACTTTTTTAAGCTACTATAAATTTACTATTATGAACTTTAGATTGTGTAATGCTCTTGTAACTTTTACTTAATTTATTAATTCCTTTTTCAACCTTGTTTTTAATAACTTTATTATCACCTACTTTGATAATATCCTAATCTATTCAAAAACTAAAGAAGAACATATTTAACATGTTAATTAAATTTTACAAATTATTCAAGAATATAAATTACCTTTAAAACTATTAAAATACATCTTTAGTACCTCTTCTATCTTTTTCTATAGTTATATTATTTCCTCTTAAGGAATTAATATTAATTTAACTAAACTTAATGGTGTTAAAGTTTTTATTATATTTATAAACAAAGATCAACTTATGTTTATATTTAAATTATTAAATTACTTTAAAAATTTCATTGATTCTTTTATTGAACTTACTACTCTTCTTACTAATCTCTTAAAGAAAAACTCTTTTTTTAAATAAACCCTACTATATACTTTCTGTATAAATGCTTTAATTTTCTATATTATTAATACTTTTGCTTTATCTATCTTTAATCTAAAACTACCTACTATTATTTTTACTAACTTTAATTTTTTTGTAATTGGTGGATAATTAACTTAGTTTAAATTTAATTCATATTTTACTTTATAACTATAGGATAAAATAATAAATAAAGGAGAATAGGTTAAGTTTAACTTTATAAATGTTATTTTAAAACTAATAACATTTTGGTTAAGAAAAATAAAACCAGCTGAATTAAAATACCTAGTCTATAAACAAAAACTTTTTGCTTTAGTAGAAATAATCAAAAATCACTTATATTTCTTATCCTACAATTTTTTCTTAATACTTATAGATTATAAATCACTTATCTACTTAAATACTTAGAAGCATTTATTAAGAAGATAAATTAGATAGATTAAAACTATCTAAGCTTACCTTTTCTTTATTCAATATCTCTTAGGTTAATAAAACTATGTTATAGATACTTTATTAAAAAATCTTATATACCTACCCTTTTATTCTAATTGTAAAAATCCAGCAAATATTAACTTAATGATTATTAATAAAGGAAATAAAGAATTTATTAAACTACTTTAAGAAACACTATTAAATAATAATTTCTTTATTTTAGTTAAAGAAGAACCCTTTAAACTATTAGAAAACTAATTAAAATATGTTAAAAGATTTAAAATTATCAATAACTTACTATATTATAATAATTATCTATATATTCTTAACATTCTTAAGATTTAACAAATAATATTTAATGAATGCTATAACTTACTTGTTAGAGGACATCAAAACTAGTTAAAAATTGCTGAGAGAATTAAAATAAAATACTACTAGTTTTCCCTAGTTAAATTAGTTTAGAAATACACTAATACCTATAATATATGTTAAAGAACTAAATATAATACTCAACTAAAATATAGTAAACTTATTCCCTTATAAGTTTTTAATGAAACTTAATAATAAATCCAGCTTGATTTTATAGAAATCCCTAAATCAACAAATAGTTATAATAACTTACTAATTATAATTGATTCATTTTTTAAATATGTTTATTTTATTCCTTGTTTCAAAACTTTTACAGTTAAAGATGTTACATAATTATTATTCTCTAATATTTTTACCCACTATAAAATTCTACAAATTATTATATTTGATAGAGACACATAATTCAACTTTTAATTTTAGAAGTTACTATCTTCTTCCTTTAAAATTAACCTAATTATGTCTACTATTAATCATCACTAAACTAATAAACTCACTGAAAAAACTATTAAAACCTTAAAACAAATGATTAAAGCTTATATTAACACTAATTAGTTAAATTAAGATGCTTATATCTACTAACTCTAATATTTATTCAATACCTTTATTAATAAATCAACAGGTTTTAACCTTTATTTCATCAATTATAGTAAATATCTTAACTTAATAATTACTTTAAAACTTTAAATCAATTTACTTTTAGACATTGTTGAATTTTAATCCAATATCAAACATATTAATTCCCTTGTTAAATTTAACTTAGAAGAAAATTAAAGGATCATAAAACAATAATACTTAAAGTTATCTAGAAACCCTCTTAAATATAAAATTAGTATGTTTATATATTTAGAACAATTTACCCTTAAACCTACCCTACTTAAATCTAGCTTAAATCCTAAATATTTACCATTATATTATAGTCCCTATAAAATTTAATTTATTGATTCAAATTTTGAAAATATTACCTTAGAATTACCTTTAACTTTAAAAATCAACTTTACCTTTTACATATCCAAAATTAAACTATACTTTGAAGATTTTAATACTTTTCTTAATTAATTAAAAACTTTAAAACTAGATCTAATTATTAATTAAGATAGAGAAGAAAAATACTATGTTGATTATATAATTAAGTTTAAATCTATTAGGAATAAGCTTTATTTTTATGTAAAATAAATGGGTTATCTTATTAAAAAAGTTATATAAGAACCTCTAGAAAATATTAAGAATACTTTAGCTTATTATACCTATTTGTAAAAAATTAAGGAGTGTGTCTCTTTTAAGAAACCTATTAAAGGAGTATTAAAAGACTAATTCTTTAAATTCTTATATATACTTTCATATAATCTAATTAATTATAAATTATATGATTAATTTATACTTATATAGTTAAATTAATTGTATAAATAGTATGAAATTATTTAATAAATAAGGTTCTTCTTTTTTCCTCTTAATTCTTATTATTTTTTATTTTTACACTATTTCTAAAATTAAAACTATATTCTATTGATATTATAAGATATTAGCACTACCTAATATAAATCTTAATATATCTGTGACTCATCTTAATTTGAAGCTTAATTAAACTTTGTTTATATTTACACACTACAGCTATATTATATTACTATGTTCTATACACACTACTTTTATATTAAGTTTTCTTCTATACTATATTAGTTTAACTACCACTACACATATATATTAATTAATTTAATAATTAAAAATTAATGTAATTAATTATATTAATTATTATATATCTATAGATATATCTATTTATAATATACTAACTTGTAAAAATGAGTTATAAAATCAAAAATATATATATATTAATTAATAACTAAAACAATTGTATATATTAGATTATATGAAATTATAATATACAATTAAAGTATATTATTTAATAATAAATAAATATATTTAAATATATATAGTATACTATTAGCAAAAATATTAACTTTTAATATTTAACTAAGGTGAGTTATAAATTTGTAGGTTTTTGAGATAAAAGGATATATTTAACAATATATAACCATATCTTTTTTCTCTCTTTGTTATTATTTTATATAATATTTTATAGATATACTAAATTTTTTTTATTAGTATTATTATACCTAAATCCCTTTTTAAAAAAATCTACTTATACATCAATTAACTTTATAAAAAAAATAAATTTACTTGTAATATTGTTAGAATTACTAGTGTTAACTAGTTTATTATAGTTAAAGCTGTTAAGAATAACAATAAAAAAACATTTAAACTTAAACTTAAGTGTATTAAAATTATAGATAAATATGATAAGAAGTATATTTATAAGTTAGTTAGTATAAGCAAGTGTGGTACTATTGTAAAAATATAACAGGAACTATAAAACTATACAAGAATATTAGTTAGCACTAATATTATTATATGTGTTTTATATTAACATAGATACCAATTATATTTTAAGAAAAAATACTTTTAATTAAAGAAATCCTACTGTAAAATTAGGTGGGAGTTTAAATATTACTACTAATATTAAACTAAAATTAATTAGAGTAAGGTTATTTAGTTTAATAAAACAAAAATATACTTTAGTAGATTTAATAAAAAAGCTAGATATTTTAAAAAAAATACAAAATTACTTTGTAACTATTATATTAATTTTACTTAAAAGTACAATAGTGGGTTAATTATTATTTAAGGATATATATTGTTTTTAAATATAAAGTATCTTTGTAAAGTTAATAAGGGAATTAATACTAAAATATACTAAAGTATTTTAAATAATATATTGAAAAAACTATTGAATAATATAGGTTAAATAAATCTAATATTATTTTCCAACAAGATAATACCTTTTGTTATACTATAGCTTTTATTACCAAATAGCTTAAAAATAATAAGATAATAGTTATAAAGTAGCTTCTTTAATTTCTTAACCTTAATTTAATTAAATACCTTTAGAATCAATTAAAAAAAGCTATTAAAGTTTTCCCCCCAGTTAAAAATTTAAATTAACTTTAAAAATATATTTAAGAAATATAGAATAAGATTAACTTTTTTTAATATAAGAAGTTAGTTGATTCTATACCCTACAAACTTAAAGAAGTTAAAAAAGCTAAAGGTAGATATATTAAGTTTTAATTTTTTTTATCATTAAAAACCTATAAATTTATAACTTACCTTAGGTAAAATTTAAAGGTTTATATTTTAGTTAATTAATAACTAAATATCATCATTTAATGATATATAT
>JNEM01016361.1:0-14356 GCA_000697335.1 Conidiobolus incongruus B7586
GAAATAATATTTAAAAAGAATAGAATGATAATATAATAAATAAATATATATATATATATTATTCCATATAATTTTAAAAATAAGATTTAAATAATTCAAAATATTTTATATCACTTAATTAACTTATATCTATAATTTTATTTAAATTATAAATAATAGATTTTTCAATTTATGTAATTTTTGAAATTTAAAGACAAATAAAATGATTAGATCATAAAAATCAGACTTTGTCTTAATAAATATTAGTTATAAAATATAAAAATTTGATTTTGAATTAGGAATTGTATTATAATATTGAAAAAACAATATATATTTAAGAATAAGATATTATTAATAAAAAAATAAAATTTTCTATTACAAACTCATTTTTCAAAATATTGGAAATTGATTGAAAATTCAAATCTAATAATATCTCATTAAATTAGGAGTAATACATTTTTTAATATTAATTACTATATTTTAACCTATTGGAGAATCAATTTTTTTAAATATTGTTTCATAAATACCTAAAATGGTAGTCAGAATTTAATATGGATTTTTTTCAATATTAAAAAATAACATGATTACAAATCAAAGAAATTAGTATTAATATTGTTACAAGCCAAGTAACTCCCTTGTACCCAAGTATTTTTACATTAACCTAGTTTTAAAGTTATTTCCCCTTATATACCATTTGCTCCTGCTCTATCCTTTAGTTGGCTAATGATGCAAGTCACTGGAGAATCCCATTAATCACCTTACCCAATCCACTCTATGTAAAACAAGGAATTAGAGCTATCTTCAAGAAAAAGAGTTTGATCTGGGTCCTCTTAGCTATTTGACTTGAACCAATAAACACCCTATTTCCCTAACATACCTGAAATTCCCCAGATTTCTCTTTTATCTAAATTACTGTGGACACAGCATTCTCAAAGTGTGTTAATATAACATTGTAGTTATTAACAGTTGTTTTAAATTATCATATTCTATTTATTGATTATTAATCTAATATTATATCATATATTTAATTTGTGATAGTTTATTCAGATAATAGTTGTGAATCATGTAGGAGATGTTAGACTTGTTCTAGTCATTCAAGGGGTTAAATTGAAATAAGTAATAATTTGAGAGTATGTGAGAATGATTGTATTTATTGTTGGCAATATTTAAGTATGATTTTAGATAAGTATATTGATGAAATTATTTATTTTAGCTTAAATAATTGTTCCTATAATATTTGGTTAGTCGGAAATTTTGAATAAAGTGATCAGTTATTCACATAATTAATCAAATTGAATTTGATTATCGGAGTATGTCGCCAGGTTTACACGAACTATTATTTTTATTTACTATATACTAAGGATTTATCACACTAACTGAATCACAATCATTATTGGCAAGAGAAGTGTCTTCATTATAATATATATACTCCTACATAGTAATATATATTGATATTTTTTTGATGTTATAATATATTTTTTAGAAAAAAACCATTTTCGTGAACTACCATCCTATTTTATCCTATATGCTGATCATCTCTTGAATATTGTATATAAAGTTTTGAGCTTTTATAAATACTATAATAAGAACTAAATTCAATATATACAACATTTAGTTTATGTTTGTAATATTTAGAATTTAATTCATTAAAATAAACAACTATTTCCATCAATATCCGACATTTATAAAGTATTTGATCAAAAACATTTTAATATTAATATAATCAAGAAATTAATTCAGGAACTTATAGGAGTAATTAATTATGGATTCATATGAATTCAATGCTTAATCAAAAATAAAAAAAATTTTAAAATAATGCTGGCAATTTTCGGAATTAAACAGTTATTTATCCGACAAAAACCATTTAGTTACTATACATGGTACTAATTGATTCAAATATTATATGCAATAATGAACAAAGATGGGGTTGTATAAATTAGAGCACTTTCCAAGTTGAGTATATTAAATCACTAGAATCAGACTTGTTCCATTAAATCATGTATATCATATAATCATTAATTATAATGGCTTCTCAATTATTTGGTAAAACTACTCTTCGCAACCCCACCGAACAAAATCCTACTGGTATTGATTTATATTCGCGTTTTGCTTTTGCCGGTTCTATCTGCTGTTCCATCACCCACGGTGCTCTTACTCCCGTCGATGTTGTAAGTAAATATATTTTTAATTTATTGCACCATCATTACTGATCTTAGTGATTTTATTTAATCTCTCTCACCTTTACCAATGATGCTTTGATCACAGGTTAAGACCCGTATTCAACTTGAACCCACTGTTTACAAGGATGGTATGTTGGCTTCTTTCCGCCAAGTCGTTAAGAACGAAGGTGCTGGTGCTCTATTGACTGGCCTTGGACCCACTGTTGGTGGTTACTTCGCTCAAGGTGCTTTCAAATATGGAGGTTACGAATTTTTCAAGAAGACTTTCATTGATTACTTGGGTGTTGAAACTGCTGCCCAAAACCGCACTGCTGTCTACCTTGTTTCTGCTGCTTTTGCTGAATTCATTGCCGATATCTTCTTGTGTCCTTTGGAAGCTACTCGTATTAGATTGGTTTCCCAACCCACTTTCGCCTCTGGCTTGGTTGGTGGTTTCACCCGTCTTTTGAGGGAAGAAGGTGTCATCCGCGGTTTCTACTCTGGTTTCGGACCCATCTTATTCAAGCAAGTTCCATACAACATGACTAAGTTTGTCGTCTATGAACGTGCTGCCGAAGCCATCTACAGATCTATCTCTACCCCCAAGGATCAACTCTCCAACGGCACCACCACTGCCATCAACTTGGGTTCAGGTTTAATTGCTGGCGTTGCTGCTGCCATCATCTCTCAACCTGCTGATACCCTCTTGTCCAAGATCAATAAGCAAAAAGGTGCTGAAGGTTCCATCATGTCTTGTTTAATTGGTTTGGCTAAGGAACTTGGACCTCGTGGTCTTTTCTTAGGTTTGGGTCCTCGTATTGTTATGGTTGGTACTTTAACCGCTGGTCAATTCGCTATCTATGGTGATATAAAGCGTATCTTGGGTGCTACTAATGGTGTTGAATTGGTCAAGGCATAATTAAATCATAACTTCTCAAATCAATTTAATTATAATATTACTACAGAAATTTAATTATGACACAATCATAAAATCAAAATTAAATATAATTATTAATTTATAAAAATTAACAAGATAAAATTAAAACTCCCTTTTATTATTCATAGCTCTTTATTAAATATGTAGCAAACTTCTAATGCTTATCAATAATATTTATATTAAAGACTGAAATTTATTGTTTTATATACTTGCTTGGTTTGTTTATAGGAGTTTTTTTGTTTTATATTTTTTCAATTACTTAATAATATTTTAGTTTTTAAATATAATAAATATTGAATTTAAAAAATCTTGATTATTTTAATTTTATATATTTTATAATTATTATATGAAATATTTAATATCTATAATTTATTATATTATTTCAAAATTTAAATAATAGGAAGTATTTATGATTAAAAATAAATAAATATTGTAATATAAATAATAATCTTTTTTATAAATAATGATTTTTTATTATATAATTAAAAAGCTTTTAATAATTAAATAATAGATTTTTTATTAGAAATTAAAATTTAATATTCTATAAAATATTAAATTTATTTATAGGAGTTTTTTTATAGATTGATTTTGGAATAAAAATAATAATGATATTATAAATTATAATCTAAAGAATATAATATATATAATGTTTTTTTAATTACTTATAATGAAAATTTTTATTTAGAATATTAAAATCATATTTTTTATAAATATCATAGATTAAATAAAATTTCTTAAATTATATCTAGAATATCAAATATATATAATTTTATATTAAAAGATTATATAATATATTAATATATAATTTTAAAAAATTAAATAATAAAAATAAATAGTTATATTTTACAAAATCAGTTAATACTGATTTATTTATAAATATATTATGCAAAACAATATATAAAAAAGATTAATTTAATTTGATTTAGAATTTAAATCTTTATTTCAATGAAATAATAAATATAGAGATATATAAATTAATGATTATTATATTTCAATAAAAAATTTTTAATTTAAAATAATACATAGGTAAATATTATTTGATATTAACTTCTTTAGCTTTTTTTAATTTTAAATTAAATTATAGATTATTAATTTAATAAAAATTAAAAATTTAATATATATTATAAATATATTAACCTATAAAAATAAATTATAAAATTAAAAACATTTATATTTTTATTAATAACTTAATTAATATTTAATAAAATAAACTTAAATTAAATAATTAAAATCTATTATTTTTATTAATAGTATATTTTTTTAAATAATAATATTTAATTATTAATTAATTAAAATATAAATTCTAAAATTTTATCTAAAATAAATTATAGATTTATAAGTATTTTGTTAAAAGACTAGTTTTTTAAATTCTTATATACACTTTCATATAATCCAATTAACTATAAATTATATGATTAATTTATACTTATATAATTAAATTAATTATATAAATAGCATTAAATTATCTAATAAATTAAGTTTTTCTTTTTCTTCTTAATTCTTATTATTTTTACTTTTACACTACTTTTAAAATTGAAACTACATTCTATTAATATTATAGGATATTAACACTACCTAATATAAATTTTAATATATTAATAACTCACCTTAGTTTAAAGCTTAATTAAACTTTGTTTATACTTCTATACTATAGCTACATTATATTATTATATTTTGTGCCACACTACTTTTATATTAAGTTTTTTTCTATACTATATTAATTTAACTACTATTATACTTATATAGTAACAGTAATAAAACTGTTAAAAACCTATTAAAAATTAATAACTATCTATATTAAACTTAATTATTACTATTTTAAATTTTATTTATAATTTATTTCATTTAAATTTAACACTATATATTATAATATTACTAAAAAAAATACCTTTATATTATTTTAATAATGATAACAACTTAATTACTAAGTAAATTTAAGACTTTAGTTTTTAAAAACTTATTACCCTTTAAGAAACTTATATTAAACAGCTTTTAATTGAAAAAAATATGTTTTAAAGAGTTTAAATCTAACAAACTAACTACTTTATTATAATTAATATATTAAACTACCTCTTTAGTATTTTTAAAAACAAATTAACTATTTATAATAGCTTAAAAAACTTTTATAAGCTTGAAAAGTACTTTAAAAACATAAAGAACTATTTTAATTTGATTTTTAATAAAAATCTAAAGAATATCTTTAAATTAGTTATTTTTTTTTTTAGAAAAATCTATTTATATTTAGTAGTTAACTTATTATAAGTTTAATCCTAAAAAATCTTAAAGAGGATAACTTACTATAAAGATATAAACTTTTAAACAATTAGAAAAAAACTTTAAAGAAAAATATTACTTAAAAAATCAAGTTTAATTAGTAAAAAAAAAGCTTTCTTAGCTTAAATAAAAAACTTTTATAAAATAATTAATTGAGAAATTTAATGAAATATGTTTAAATATATTAAATATCACTAAAGAAAAATAAATCCACAAACTATTATAATGCTTTAACCTTCAAGTAAAGTTTTAGTTAATTAGTAAAAAACACTTTAATAATATATTTTTTTCTAACATTTATAATGTAACAATTATAATTGATGATATTTTTTATATTATAACTAAATTTTCCCACCTTAAAAATTAATCTTTTAAATTTTACTTTAACCCACTTAATTTTAAATAATAAATGTTTCTGTTTTAAAACTTTATGAGAAAACTTTTAGTAAAGAAGTTAAAACCTACTTGAGAATAAATAAAAGTTGTTACTACTGTTAAAAAACTTAAGTTAATTATAAAACTAATAAATACCCTTTAAAAAAACAACATCTATTTAATTTTCAATAATCTTAACTTACCAACTATAAATTAAACTTGAATAATATTAATATAACCTTAAAATTACTTATTTTATAATTAGTTAGTAGATTTTAATCTAATCTACAAAAGTTCTAATAAACTAATAATTGTACAAATTAAATTATGTATACTAGATAAATCTAACTGATTAAACTATTAAAAAATAGAAATATTCTAGTAATTAATTTACTTTGTAATTTTTTACCTTTAACTATCACTTTATTATTTATATTAACTAGTTTTTTTATAGATATACTTGTTAGTGTTTTAATTAACTTTAGTTGTTTTAATTGTATTATCTCTTCTTTTATTATTTTAAAACTATTTTTACCTACTTAAAAAAACAACTTAATAATTAAATATATTAACAATTGAATAAAATAAATATCTGGTATTATATTTAAATACCTATTATTATTTTCTAATGACTTTTAATATATTAAATTCTTAGTTGGTAATATTAGTTATAATTTTATACTAGGTTAAAATTAATTTGAATATCACAATTTTATATCTATAAATATTACCCTAGAAGGTTACAAATTTATTTTTTTTACATTCTAAAAAAAATTAGTGGAATTAATCTTAAAAAATCTACATTACCCTATTATAAAATTATTAAATGTTTTACCTAACACTAACTCTACAATTGTAACAAATAATTCTATTATTATAAGTAAAAATTAATGTAAAAAACTAATCAAAAACTTAAATAATTTATAAAGATATGTATTTGTTTTTTATTTATCTATTAACATTTTATCTATTGATTTTAATGAGGTTATATCTAATAACTACTTTTTATACAATATAATAAATTAATTTGCTAATGTTTTTAAACCTATAAATAAATTACCACTTAAATATAATATTAAACACAAAATTAAATTAATCTTTAATATATAATTATATTTAAAATTTACTTACCATTTATCTCTTAAATAATATTAAACCTTAAAAGAAGAAATCTAAAAACTAATTAAAAATAGGTATATTAGACTTTTTTCCTTACTATAAAAATCTCTAATTTTCTTTATATAAAAAACTAATGGTAGTTAAAAATTATATATTAATAACTATATTTTAAACTTTAAAACTATTAAAGATAAAATTTTATTACTAAACTTATATAATATTAAAGATAAATTACTTAAATCAATTATATTTACTAAACTAGATATTAAAGATAAATATTATAATATTAAAGTTGAAGAAAATTTTATCCCTTTAATTATTTTTAATACTCTTTTAAGTTACTATAAATTTATTATTATAAACTTTAAATTTTATAATGTTTTTGTAACTTTTACTTGATTTATCAATTTTTTTTTAAATTTTATTTTTAATAACTTTATTATTACCTACTTTAATAATATTTTAATCTTTTTAAAAACTAAAGAAGAATATATTTAACATATTAATTAAATTTTACAAATTATTCAAGAATATAAATTACTTTTAAAATTATTAAAATGTATCTTTATTACTTTTTTTATCTTTTTCTATAGTTATATTATTTCCTTTTAAAAAATTAATATTAATTTAACTAAACTTAATGGTGTTAAAGTTTTTATTATACTTATAAACAAAGATTAACTTATGTTTATACTTAAATTATGAAATTACTTTAAAATTTTATTGATTTTTTTATTAAATTTATTATTTCTCTTATTAATCTCTTAAAGAAAAACTTTTTTTTTAAATATACCCCATTATATATTTTCTATATAAATATTTTAATTTTCTATATTATTAATATTTTTACTTTATTTATTTTTAATTTAAAACTACCTACTATTATTTTTATTAACTTTAATTCTTTTGTAATTAATAAATAATTAACCTAGTTTGAATTTAATTTATATTTTACCTTATAACTATAAAATAAAATAATGAATAAAAGAGAATAAGTTGAGTTTAACTTTATAAATGTTATTTTAAAACTAATAACATTCTGGTTAAGAAAAATAAAATTAGTTGAATTAAAATACCTAGTTTATAAATAAAAACTTTTTACTTTAATAAAAATAATCAAAAATCACTTACATTTCTTGTTTTATAACTTTTTCTTAACACTTATAAATTATAAATCACTTATCTATTTAAATACTTAAAAGTATTTATTAAGAAAATAAATTAAATAGATTAAAATTATCTAAACTTATTTTTTCTTTATTTAATATCTTTTAGGTTAATAAAATTATATTATAGATACTTTGTTAAAAAATCTTATATATTTATCCTTTTATTTTAATTATAAAAATCTAACAAATATTAACTTAATAATTATTAATGAAGGAAATAAAAAATTTATTAAATTATTTTAAGAAACACTATTAAATAATAATTTTTTTATTTTAGTTAAAGAAAAACTCTTTAAACTATTAGAAAACTAATTAAAATATGTTAAAAGATTTAAAATTATTAATAATTTATTATATTATAATAATTATTTATATATTCTTAATATCTTTAAGATTTAACCAATAATATTTAATAAATGTAATAATTTATTTGTTAAAAAACATTAAAACTAGTTAAAAACTATTAAAAGAATTAAAATAAAGTATTACTAGCTTTCTTTAGTTAAATTAATTTAGAAATACACTAATATTTATAATATATACTAAAGAATTAAGTATAATACTTAATTAAAATATGGTAAACTTATTCTTTTATAAGTTTCTAATAAAATTTAATAACAAATCTAATTTAATTTCATAGAAATCTTTAAATCAACAAATAATTATAATAATTTATTGATTATAATAGATGTATTTTTTAAATATGTTTATTTTATTCTTTATTTTAAAATTTTTATAGTTAAAGATATTACACAATTGTTATTCTTTAATATTTTTACCTATTATAAAATTCTATAAACTATTATATCTAATAAAAATATATAATTCAACTCTTAATTTTAGAAGTTATTATTTTTTTCTTTTAAGATTAACCTAATTATATCTACTATTAATTATCACTAAACTAATAAACTTGTTGAAAAAATTATTAAAACCTTAAAGTAAATAATTAAAACTTATATTAACACTAATTAGTTAAATTAAAATGTTTATATCTATTAACTTTAATATTTATTTAACACCTTTATTAATAAATTAACAAGTTTTAACTTTTATTTCATTAATTATAATAAATATCCTAATTTAATAATTACTCTAAAACTTTAAATTAACTTACCTTTAAACATTGTTGAATTTTAATCTAATATTAAATATATTAATTCTGTTGTTAAATTTAACTTAAAAGAAAATTAAAGGATTATAAAATAATAATACTTAAAATTATCTAGAAACCCTTTTAAATATAAAACTAATATATTTGTATACTTAAAACAATTTGTTTTTAAACCTACTTTATTTAAATTTAGCTTAAATCCCAAATATTTACTATTATATTATAATCTTTATAAAATCTAATCTATTAATTTAAATTTTAAAAATATTACTTTAGAATTATTTTTAACTTTGAAAATTAACTTTACCTTTTATATATCTAAAATTAAACCATACTTTAAAGATTTTAATATTTTTTCTAATTGTTAAAAACTTTAAAATTAGATTTAATTATTAATTAAAATAGAGAAGAAGAATACTATATTAATTACATAATTAAATTTAAATCTATTAAGAATAAATTTTATTTTTATATAAAATAGATAAGTTATTTTATTAAAGAAGTTATATAAGAATCTTTAAAAAATATTAAAAATACTTTAGCTTATTATATTTATTTGTAAAAAATTAAAGAGTATGTCTCTTTTAAAAAACTTACTAAAAAAGTATTAAGAGACTAATTTTTTAAATTCTTATATATATTTTTATATAATTTAATTAACTATAAATGATATAATTAATTTATATTTATATAATTAAATTAATTGTATAAATAGTATTAAATTATCTAATAAATTAAATTTTTCTTTTTCTTCTTAATTTTTATTATTTTTACTTTTACACTATTTTTAAAATTGAAACTATATTTTATTAATATTATAAGATATTAACACTACTTAATATAAATTTCAATATATTAGTAACTAACTTTAAATTAAAGTTTAATTAAACTTTGTTTATATTTATACACTATAACTACATTATATTATTATATTTTACACCACACTACTTTTATATTAAGTTTTCTTCTATACTATATTAGTTTAACTACCACTATATTTATATAATAGTAGTAATAAAACTATTAAAAACCTACTAAAAATTAATAATTACTTGTATTTAACTTATTTATTACTATTTTAAATTTTATTTATAATTTATTTTATTTAAATTTAATACTATACACTATAATAACACTAAAAAAAAAATACCCTTATATTATTTTAATAATAATAATAATTTAATTACTAAATAAATTTAAAACTTTAATTTTTAAGAATTTACTACCCTTTAAAAAACTTATATTAAACTACTTTTGATTAAAAAAAATATGTTTCAAAGAGTTTAAATCTAACAAACTAGTTACTTTATTATAATTAATATATTAAACTACTTTTTTAGTGTTTTTAAAGATAAATTAACTATTTATAATAGTTTAAAAAACCTTTACAAGCTTAAAAACTACCTTAAAAATATAAACAATTACTTTGATTTAATTTTTAATAAAGATTTAAAGAATATCTTTAAATTAACTACTTCTTTTTTAGAAAAATCTATTTATATTTAATAATTAATTAATTATAAACTTAATCTTAAAATATCTTTAGGAGGATAATTTACTATAAAAATATAAACTTTTAAACAATTAGAAAAAACCTTTAAAAAGAGGTATTATTTAAAAAATTAAATTTAATTAACAAGAGAAAAACTTTCTTAACTTAAATAAAAAACTTCTACAAAATAATTAATTAAGAAATTTAATAAGATATATTTAAATATATTAAATATCACTGAAAAAAAACAAATCTACAAACTATTATAATACCTTAACTTTTAAGTAAAGCTTTAATTAGTTAATAAAAAACACTTTAATAATATGTTTTTTTTAATATTTGTGATACAACAATTACAATTGATAATATTTTTTACTCTATAATTAAATTTTTCTATCTTAAAAATTAATCTTTTAAATTTTATTTTAACCTACTTAAATTTTAAATGATAGATGTTTCTACTTTAAAGTTTTATAAGAAAACCTTTAATAAAAAAGTTAAAGCATACTTAAAAATAAATAAAGGTTGTTATTATTGTTAAAAGACTTAAGTTAATTATAAAGCTAATAAATACCCTTTAAAAAAACAACATTTGTTTAATTTTTAATAATTTTAACTTACTAACTATAAATTAAACTTGAATAATATTAATATAACTTTAAAATTACTTTTTTTACAATTAGTTAATAGATTCTAATTTAATCTACAAAAGTTCTAATAAACTAATGATTCTACAAATTAAATTATGTATACTAAAGAAATTTAACTGATTAAACTACTAGAAACTAAAAATATTCTAGTAACTAATTTATCTTGTGATTTTTTACCTTTAACTATTACTTTATTGTTTATATTAACTAATTTTTTTATAAATATACTTGTTAGTGTTTTAATTAACTTTAGTTATTTTAGTTATATTATCTCTTCTTTTATTATTTTAAAACTATTTTTACCTATTTAAAAAAGTAACTTAATAATTAAATATGTTAACAACTTAATAAAACAAACATCTGGTATTATATTTAAATATTTATTATTATTTCCTAACTACTCTTAATATATTAAATTCCTAGTTAATAATATTAGTTATAATTTTATACTAGGTTAAAATTAGTTTAAATATCATAGTTTTATATTTATAGATATTACCTTAAAAAGCTACAAATTTATTTTTTTTAAATTCTAAAAGAAATTAATAGAATTAATCTTAAAAAATTTATATTACCTTATTATAAAACTATTAAATATTTTACCTAACACTAATTTTATAATTGTAACAAATAATTTTATCATTATAAGTAAAAATCAATGTAAAAAGCTAATCAAAAACTTAAATAATTTATAAAAATATATATTTGTTTATTATTTATCTATTAATACTTTATTTGTTGATTTTAATAAAGTTATATTTAGTAACTATTTTTTATACAATATAACAAGTTAATTTGTTAATGTTTTTGAACTTGTAAATAAATTACCACCTAAATATAATATTAAACACAAAATTAAATTAATCCCAGGTATATAATTATATTTAAAGTTTACTTACCATTTATCTTTTAAATAATACTAAACTTTAAAAGAAGAAATTTAAAAACTACTTGAAAATTAATACATTAAATTTTTTTGTTTATTATAAAAATTTTTAATTTTCTTTATATAAAAAGCTAATAGTAGTTAAAGATTATATATTGATAACTTTGTTGTAAACTCTAAAATTATCAAAGATAAAATTTTATTATTAAACCTACATGATATTAAAAATAAACTATTTAAATTAATTATATTTACTAAATTAAATGTTAAAAATCAATATTACAACATTAAAATTAAAGAAAATTCTATCTTTTTAACTACTTTTAATATTTTTTTAAGCTACTATAAATTTACTATTATAAACTTTAAATTATATAATATTTTTGTAACTTTCACTTAATTTATTAATTCCCTTTTTAACTTTGTTTTTAATAACTTTATTATTATTTACTTTAATAATATTTTAATCTATTTAAAAATTAAAGAAGAATATATTTAACATATTAATTAAATTTTATAAATTATTCAAAAATATAAATTACTTTTAAAATTATCAAAATATATCTTTAGTACCTTTTTTGTTTTTTTCTATAGTTATATTATTTCCTTTTAAAGAATTAATATTAATCTAATTAAACTTAATAGTGTTAAAGCTTTTATTATACTTATAAACAAAAATCAACTTATATTTATACTTAAATTATTAAATTACTTTAAAAATTTCATTGATTCTTTTATTAAACTTATTATTTCTTTTACTAATTTCTTAAAGAAAAACTCTTTTTTTAAATAAACCCCACTATATATTTTTTGTATAAATGTTTTAATTTTCTATATTACTAATACTTTTGCTTTATTTATTTTTAATCTAAAACTACTTATTATTATTTTTACTAACTTTAATTTTTTTATAATTAGTAAATAGTTAGTTTAATTTAAATTTAATTTATATTTTATTTTATAACTATAAAATAAAATAATAAAGAAAAGAAAATAAGTTGAGTTTAATTTTATAAATGTTATTTTAAAACTAATAACATTTTAGTTAAGAAAAATAAAACTAGTTAAATTAAAATACCTAGTTTATAAATAAAAACTTTTTGTTTTAGTAGAAATAATCAAAAATCACTTATATTTCTTATCCTACAATTTTTTTTAGTACTTATAAATTATAAATTACTTATCTATTTAAATACAGAGAAGTATTTATTAAGAAAATAAATCAAATAGATTAAAATTATTTAAGCTTATTTTTTCTTATTTAATATTTTTTAGGTTAATAAAACTATATTATAAATACTTTATTAAAAAATTTTACATATTTACTTTTTTATTCTAATTATAAAAATCCAACAAATATTAACTTAATGATTATTAATAAAAGAAATAAAAAATTTATTAAACTACTTTAAAAAACACTATTAAATAATAATTTCTTTATTTTAGTTAAAGAAAAACTCTTTAAATTATTAGAAAACTAACTACAATATGTTAAAAGATTTAAAATTATTAATAACTTATTATATTATAATAATTTATTATATATTCTTAACATTCTTAAGATTTAACAAATAATATTTAATAAATATTATAATTTACCTATTAATAAACATTAAAACTAGTTAAAAACTACTAAAAAAATTAAAATAAAGTATTACTAACTTTCCCTAGTTAAATTAATTTAGAAATACACTAACACTTATAATATATGTTAAAAAATTAAATATAATACTTAATTAAAATATAGTAAACTTATTTTTTTATAAGTTTTTAATAAAATTTAATAATAAATCTAACTTGATTTTATAGAAATTTTTAAATTAATAAATAATTAAAATAATTTACTAATTGTAATTAATTTATTTTTTAAATATATTTATTTTATTTTTTATTTTAAAACTTTTATAATTAAAGATGTTGTACAACTATTATTCTTTAATATTTTTACTTACTATAAAATTTTACAAATTATTATATTTGATAAAAATATATAATTTAACCTTTAATTTTAAAAGTTACTATTTTTTTCCTTTAAAACTAACCTAGTTATGTTTATTATTAATTATTACCAAATTAATAAACTTGTTAAAAAAACTATTAAAACCTTAAAGTAAATGATTAAAGCTTATATATTAACTTATAAAAATAAGTTATAAAATCAAAAACACTTATATTTTTATTAATAACTTAATTAATATTTAA
>JNEM01016363.1:0-14504 GCA_000697335.1 Conidiobolus incongruus B7586
TGAAATTTCATCTATGGTCTTGGTTAAGATGCGCGAAGTTGCTGAAGCTTATCTTGGAACCAAAGTCACGGATGCTGTCATTACTGTCCCTGCATATTTTAACGATTCTCAACGTCAAGCTACCAAGGATGCCGGTGTTATTGCTGGTTTGAATGTCCTCCGTATTATCAACGAACCCACTGCTGCTGCTATTGCTTATGGCTTAGACAAACAGGCTAAAGGTGAAAAGAACGTGTTGATTTTCGATTTGGGTGGTGGTACGTGCGATGTCTCCTTGCTAACAATTGATGAAGGTGTCTTCGAGGTCAAAGCTACTGCTGGTGATACTCATTTAGGTGGTGAAGATTTTGATAACAGATTGGTCAATCATTTTGTTCAAGAATTCAAACGTAAGAACAAGAAAGACTTGAGTAGCAATGCTCGTGCTCTTCGTCGTCTTAGAACCGCTTGTGAACGTGCTAAGCGTACCTTATCTTCTGCTGCTCAAACTACCATTGAAATTGATTCTTTATTCGAAGGTATTGACTTCTACGCCTCCATCACTCGTGCTAGATTCGAAGAACTCTGTCAAGATCTCTTCCGCTCAACCATGGAACCAGTCGAAAAGGTTCTTCGCGACTCCAAGATCGACAAATCATCTGTCCATGAAGTTGTATTAGTCGGTGGTTCCACCCGTATTCCTAAGATTCAAAAGATGGTTTCAGAATTTTTCAATGGTAAAGAACCCTGCAAATCCATCAATCCCGATGAAGCTGTTGCCTATGGAGCTGCTGTCCAAGCTGCTATCTTGACTGGTGATACTTCATCAAAGACTCAAGATCTCTTGTTGTTGGATGTTGCTCCTCTTTCTCTGGGTATTGAAACAGCTGGTGGTATTATGACTACCCTTATCAAGCGTAATTCTACAGTCCCCACGAAGAAATCAGAAATTTTCACCACTTATGCTGATAATCAACCAGGTGTCAATATCCAAGTCTATGAAGGTGAACGTCCGCGTACCAAGGATAATAACTTGCTTGGTCAATTCCAGCTTAATGGTATTCCTCCTGCTCCTCGTGGTGTTCCTCAAATTGAAGTTTCCTTCGATATTGATGCCAATGGTATTTTGAATGTCTCTGCTTCCGATAAGTCCACTGGTAAATCTAACAAGATCACTATTACCAACGACAAAGGACGACTCTCCAAAGAAGATATTGAGCGTATGGTAGCTGAAGCCGAAAAGTATAAGGAAGAAGATGAAGCTGCTGCTGCTCGTATCACCGCCCGCAATGGTTTGGAATCATACACCTACAACCTCAAAAACACCATTAACGATGCTAATTTGTCCAGTAAGCTAGATGCTGCTGACAAGAAGAAACTCGAAGATGCCATCAATGAAACTACCACTTGGTTGGATAACTCAGCTGAAGCTTCCAAGGAAGAATATGAAGATAGACAAAAGGAACTTGAAGGTATTGCTAATCCCATTATGACCAAACTTTACCAAGGAGGAGGTTCTGCTGGAGGTATGCCTGGTGGTTTCCCAGGTGCAGGTGCTTCTTACCCCAACCAAGGTAGTGCTGGACCTACCGTTGAAGAAGTTGACTAAATGACTTGATCTTTATTCATTTCATTTTAAAATTTTATTTCCTTATATGTATTCTAATATAGATATATTTTATTTTAAAAATAATAAAACTCATTAATAATAAATAAAGTATTATATTTTTATAATATATAATTTTTGAAATATATCTAACTATAAACTAAATTTTTTATATTTACCTTGAAATTTAAAAAATTTATCTTTGATATAATATTAAGATAAATCCAAACATAGTTCAATATAATAATAGTTATATTAATAAATTCAATTATTTAAATTAGAAAATTTAATGATTATTTTGGAAACAATGATTAAATTATAATTAATAGCATTAGTTTTTGAAAGTTTAAAATTTGAAATAAATTTAATTAAATATTATTTTGTAAATCATAACTATATTACTCTAATTTTAGTATTATTTCAAATGATGGTAAGTGCTCTAAATATTCATTATATATAATATAACTTCCTAGGAGAATTTCAATAAAATACAAAATAACTCAAAATCACAATTTCAAATTTTACTTGTTAAACAAAGAGCATTTATTAAAATATCATATTGTATAAAATATTCTATATTAATTATTCACAAAAATAAGTAGCAACTGATAGCAAAAGGCTTTCCAAGTATAATATTGCAAGCTGGTTTAATCATCTTGAAACTGGAAGATCTAATATAAAAAGCTTATTTAAATTATTTTATACCTTTAACTAACCAATGAAAACAAATAAAATTAAGAAATGTTTTAAATATCACTTATACACCTCAGTAAAAGAACTATCACAATCTTTATATTTTAATATCAACTTTATTTTTTTAAAATATGATTCAAAATTAAGAATATAAGATTCCTATATTTTAATTGAAGATTAAATAAATAACAGAAAAAAAATATAATAATAAATTTATGTTATTATATTGTTTATCTTATTATACTTAAAAAACTATTGTAATAGATAAATCATTGAATCTAGTTTATAATCTATTACCAAGAAATAAACAAGTACTTGGATTAAAAAATTCCAAAACAAAAATTATTTAAAAATTTATTATTAGGTATAAATGTTGATAATATAACAATTCACTAATTGATACTAGCAAAAATATATTATAATAATAAATTATATTTTTTGTTATTAAAGACTAAGGTTATAAATTAATGTAACAAAAATTCATTTAAAAAACCATTTAACTTACATAATAATAAGTATATACATAAAGTAAAAATTATCAAACATATGCTCATTAAAAAGAGTTGGTCTTTTTTACCACATCCACCATATTCACTAGGTATGAATCCTTGCGATTATGATTGCTTTGGTAAGTTGAAGAATTTGATTCAGGGAAAGAGATTTGATGACATCTTAACTTTGTATTTCAAAATTAAAAGTGTAATTTTGAAGATAAATTATAAAAAATATATGAATGGATTAAGCAATTACAATTAGTATAGAATTCTGTTAATGAAAAACAGGTAAGTTATTAATTATTATAATCATGTTATTTTTGTTTTAGTTTTATTTATTTTGTTATATATAAATTTAAAATTAGTGAACATAGTTTTTGAACCACTGTATATTTAACAAATCTATTGAATGGTGAAGACAAGCATATTTATTTCAGAGGTAGAGCACCAACGCCTATAAAACCACCAATAGTAACTCCAGGTATTCTTTCACCAATGCCGACTTTTTGATGAAGCTTAGTCATAATGGGGTTAGTAATATTTTCCAATTCTTTTAGCCTATCTTCATATTCTCCTTTGGAAGCTTCAGAAGAGTTATCCATCCAGTCAGTAGTTTTTTGAATGGCATCATTTAGCTCCTTCTTACCAGCGGATTCTAATTTATCGCTCAAATTTTTGTCATTCATAGTGTTTTTAAGGCTATGAATGAAATATTGTAATTTATTAATCGCATTTGCACGGGAGACGACAATTTGATCTTGTTCCTTATATTTTTCAGCATCGACAATAATACGATCAATTTCTTCCTTAGGAAGACGATTATTGATATTGGAAACTGTGGTGTTATTGGAGCTACCGCTCGATTTTTCAACCGCTGAGACGTTCAAAGTACCCTTATGATCTATTTTGAATGTCACTTCAATTTCAGGAACGCCACGAGGAGCGAGAGATATACCATCAAGTTGGAACTGACTGAGTAGAAAATTGTCCTTAGCAAGTGGACGTTGGCCTTCAATGATTCGAATATTAACACATGATTGATTGTCATAGTAAGTTGTAAAAATTTGAGATTTTTTTATAGGGATTGAAGAGTTACCTTCAATTATAGTAGCGATTAATCCATCAGCAGTTTCAATGCCAAGAGAAAGTGGTACCAAATCTGCTAGCAAAATATTTGGAGTCAATTCTGAAGAAACCATCTTTTCAATCTTATAATTGAGTTTAGATATTAAAGATTATATATATATATATGATTATTATTATTATTATTGCAATCTCTAAATTGAATTTCTCGTTATTTTTGTTAGTTTTTCGGTTTATATATAACTTTTTATAAATTTGAACACTTTCATAATTCTTTAATCATGATCCAATTACACTTATTATTTTTATTGAAAAATTATCAAATTTTGTTCAAATTTGCAGAAAACATGTAAGCTAAAAATTGGTATATTTTGATATAAACATTTCAAATGATTTCATCACTAATCAGATTAAATTTATAATTTGGTTAAACATGAAATGATATTCAAGATGTCAATATACTTTTAAAATAATTTAAATTCAATTTGAACTATGTTATTAAATTAAACTATTAAATACAGATTTGAAGATCTCATTAAAAAATAATTTGATTATAATAATTAAAATTAAGATATGAGGTTATATAGATTTACTTTGAATAAACTTTTGTATGAATTATCTTAATTTGATATTGAATTGCTAAAATATAATTAATAGATATATAATATTAACTAAAACTTTAAATCATTAAATTTATTATATGATCTCATGGGGTTTTCCAAATCAAAAAAATTGATTATGGAAGTGTGTAATGATTTTATAATGTTATCAAGGAATTACATTTTGATGACAAAAAGCTAATGTAATTAAATTAAAAATTTCAAATTTATTTAAGGCTGAATTCATTATGCACTCATTAAAATTAAATAATACAATATATAAATTAATATTAAAAATATATTAGAATATTTCTCTACAACATTAAATAAAGGATTTAATATCCTAAATAATAATTATTTTTAATCTCCATTAATTCAATAAAAGTTATGATATTTTTAAATTATTACAGACTCGATTTGATTGGTTTGCTATTTTGATGTATTATAAATTCGGTAAACCTTAGAAATTTTATAAATATAGTTACGTTGAAATTTTAAAGTTTGACAGAAATATCTGAAAGATTAAAACAACTGGAATGAATGATAATATCTAATATTTATTCACTAAAAAATCAATAGTCTAATTTATTTTTACATCAAATATTATATAATATATATAATATATTGCCATAGAAAAATATGAAAAAGTTTATTTTACAATTAATGTATATATTTTTGAAATCATATTGGACCAATCAAAAAATTAAAATATTTGTTTGACTTAGATTGAATGATCAACAATATATTAGTTGAGAGTAAAAGCATGTATTCCTGGAAAACAACTGAAAATTTCTCCTCGTATTATTCAAGTAGATTTAGCCTCTCTTTGGTCAAGATTAACCATAATGGGTTAGTAATACCTTTCAATTCCTTCAGTTTGTCTCTATATCCTTCGTTGGAAGCTTCAGCAGGGCTTCCCATCCAGTTCTTAGTTTTTTGATACTAGAATTAACCTTTTTCCTGTTATCAGATTCCAGTTTATCAATCAATTTTTGACCATTTATAGTATATTCCAGATTATAAATATAAAATTTTAAAAAATTATAGGCATTGGTAAGAACAACTTCAGATTTGTTTTATTTCCAGCGTTCTTGAGCATCAATAGCTACTCTATCCATTTCTTCCTCAGACATACAGCCATTAATACTGGAAAGGGTGATCTTATTGGGTTTAATGCTGGAATTTTCGACGGAAGAAACACTCAAAACACTGTCAGTATCAGATCATTGAAGGATATTTTAATTTGAGGAACACCACGGGAGCGGGAAGAAATCATTAAGTAGTAACTGACTGCGTAAATAGTTGTCCTCCATGTAGGAATCTGCATCTTCATAAATTCGAATATTAACACTTGGTTGGTTGTCATCGTAATTAATGAAAATTCAAGATTTTTTAATGGGGACTGCTGAACTACGATCGATCATAGCAGTCATGAATCCATCAGCAGTTTCAATACCGAATGAAGGTGGAAATAAATTTGTTTCAATAGGAAACCCTTCTGTCGATTTGAATAACTATATTTCAATTATTCAATTATTAAAGAAACATGCGATTATATTTATTTCATTGAAAGTGAGCGAAATAATTGAATTTACTTTAGTATCAATTACATGTCTCTATAAAATAATTAAAATTGATTTTTATCTTAATTCACAATTGGGTCATTATTTAAAAATGTCTAATATCTTCATTAGTTTTGATTATTATGAAACTATAAAAAAAGGAAAATAATTTTTTTAGTGTTAACTAAGTCTTAAGAAATTTTTAATTTGTGCTTTAGTGATCCATTGCTATATTCTGGATAATATAACTTTTTGCCATTAAATATCAATCTAGTTATTAATAATTTGATTTATTCACTTTAATATTACTCTGTATTTTTAATAAGAAGAATTTTTTGTGATTAAAAATAAATAAACATTTTGATATATAATATATAAAAATAATAATATTATACAAATTTAATAGTTTCTTTTATTATTAATAACTTTTTGCTATATTTTTAATAAACTTTTAATATTTAAAAAATATTTTTTTTATTAAAGACTAAAATTTAATATTTTACAAACTAATTTTTTAATTACCTAAAGTAATTATAATTATATAAACTATAATTAAAAGGATATACTAAATATGGTAATTTTTTCTAGTTATTTTTAATTTAAAATATTTTTATAGTTTTAAATTTATATATTTTATAATTATCACATAAGATAATATTTTTTAGATTATATTAAAAATATTAATTAAAAATAGTTTAATTTAAAAAAATAATATAAAATTTATTATCAATTAATTTTTCTTTAAAAATTAAATAATAGTAATATATATTATTATAATTTATTATAATAATTAATATTTGTTTATTAATAAAATATTTATTTAAAAAGATTTATAAAAGAGGTTAATTTAACTTAATTTAATATTTTAATTTATATTTTAATAAAAGATTATATAGAAAATTTTAAGTCATATTAATTATAATTATTTACTATAGAAACTTTAGTTTCTAATTATATTTTGGTAAGTTTTATCTAATAATAATTATTTTAATTTTTTTAAGTTTTATTTAAAATATAAGGTATTTGCTTTATAATTATATTTTTTAATTTAAGTTTAAATTTTAATATATATAAAACACTTATAAAACTAATGTTAAAATAATTAGATGATTTTTTAATTAAAATAAAAAAAATGATTTTCAAAATAATTTTTTAATTTTATTAAATTTTAAATAATTTTTAGCTTAACTTTAAAATAATTTACTTAATATTAAATTATTAATTTAAATAATATTTTATTATTAAAAGTTACTTATAAATTTTAAATAATTTTAAATAATTTATGGTTAAATTTTATTAATACTAAAATAAATAACTTTTAATAAATATTATCTAATTTAAACATAGTTAAATTAAATTACAGATTTTAAAAAGTTAATTTTTTAATCAAAAAAAATATAATATATATAATAGCTTATAAAAATAAATTATAAAATTAAAAATATAAATATTTCTATTAATATCTTAATTAATTCTAATATAAATAAACTTATATTAATATATATAATTAAAATATTTATATATATATAATATAATATATAAAGTTAAATTTAATTAATTATTAATTGATATATTAAGACTAAAAATATACTTAAAATAAGTTATAAATATATAAGTTCTAATATTGATAGAAAAATTAATATTTGATATATCTATCTTTTATTTTTCTAATTTCTTTAAATTTATAAGGTATAGAGTCAACTAACTATTTATATTAAATAAAACTAATATAATTCTAAGCTTTTTAAATATACTTTTAAAGTTAATTTAAATTTTTTGTTAAGGGGAAAGTTTTAATTAATTTTTTTAATTAATCCTAAAGATATTTAATTAGGTTAAGATTAAAAAATTAAAGAGATTATTATATAATAATTATTTTGTTATTTTTAAGCTTTTTAATAATAGAATTTATAATATAAAAAAGATATTATTTTATTAAAAAATAATATTTAATTTATTTAACATATATTACTCAATAGTTTTTTTCAATTTATTATTTAAAATATTTTAATATATCTTAATATTAATTCCTTTATTAATTTTATAAAAATACTTTATATCTAAAGATAATATATATCCTTAAACTATAATTAACCTATTATTATATTTTTAAGTTATAATAATATAATGGTTATAAAATAATTTTTTATCTTTTTTAAAACATATAGTTTTTTATTAGATTTATTAAAATATATTTTTATTTTATTAAATTAAATAACTTTACTCTAATTAATTTTAATTTAACTTTAGTGTTAATATTTAAATTCTTACTTAACTTTATAATAAAACTTCTTTAATTAAATGTTTTTTTAAGATAAAGTGATATTAATTTTAATATAAAACATATATAATAGTATTAATACTAACTAATATTCTTATACACTAACCTACAAAAGTGAGTTATAAAATCAAAAATATATATATTTTAATTAATAACTAAAACAATTGTATATATTAGATTACTTGAAACTATAATATATAATTAAGGTATATTATTTAATAATAGATAAATATATTTAGATATATTTAGTAAACTATTAGCAAAAATATTAACCTTTAATATTTAACCAAGGTGAGTCATAAATTTGCAGGTTTTTGAGATAAGGGGATATATTTAACAATATATAACCATATCTTTTTTCTCTCTTTGTTATTATTTTATATAATATTTTACAGATATACTAAATTCTTTTTATTAGTATCATTATACCTAAATCCCTCTTTAAAAAAATCCACTTGTACATTAATTAACTTTATAAAAAAGGTAAATCAACTTGTGATATTGCTAGAATTACTAGTGTTAGCTAGTTTACTGTAGCTAAGGTTGTTAAGAATAGCAATAAAGAAACATTTAAACTTAAACTTAAGTGTGTTAGGATTATAGATGAATATGATGAGAAGTATATTTGTAGGTTAGTTAATACAGGCAAGTATAGTACTACTGTAGAAATATAACAGGAGCTGTAAGACTATACAAGAACATTGGTTAGCACTGATACTATTATATGTACTTTACATTAGCATAGATACCACTTACACTTTAAGAAAAAACACCCCCAACTAAAGAAATCCTACTATAAAGTTAGGTGGGAGTTTAAATGTCACTACTAATATTAAACTGAAACTAATTAGAGTAAGGTTATTTAGTCTGATGAAACAAAAATATACTTTAGTAAATTTGATGGAAAAGCTAGATGCTTCAGAAAAGATGTAGAATTACTTTGTGACTATTATGTTAATTCTACCCAAAAATATAATGATAGGTTAATTATTGTTTAGGGATGTATGTTGTCTTTAGGTGTAGGGTATCTTTGTAAAGTTAATAGGGGAATTAATACTAAGATGTACTAAAGTATTTTAAACAATGAATTGAAAAAAACCATTGAATAGTATAGGTTAAACAAATCTGATGTTATTTTCTAGCAAGATAATGCCTCTTGCTATACTATAGCTTCTACTACAAAATAGATTATAAATAACAAGATAACAGTTATAAAGTAGCTTCTTTAATCTCTTAACTTTAATCTAATTAAATACTTTTAGGATCAGTTAAAAAAATTTATTAAAGCTTTCCCCCCAGCAAAAAATTTAGATCAACTTTAAGAATATGTTCAAGAAGCATAGAACAAGATTAACCCTTTTTAGTGTAAGAAGTTAGTTGATTCTATACCCCACAAACTTAAAGAAGTTAGAAAAGCTAAAGGTAGATACACTAGGTTTTAATTTTTTTTTATCACCAAAAACCTACAAATTTATAACTCATCTTAGGTAAAATTTAAGGGTTTATATTTTAGCTAATTAATAGCTAAATATCATCATTTAATGATATATATAGCTAATAAATATAATAGATTTTAATTATTTAATTTATGTTTATTTCATTAAATATTAATCAAGTTATTAGTTAAAATATAGGTGTTTTTGATTTTATAACTTACTTTTGTGGGTTAGTGTATAATTTTATAATTTTTGTTGTATTTCTATAATGATATTATATTTACTTATATTAACTAATCTATAAATATATTTCTTATCATGTTTATTTATAATTTTAATATATTTAAGTTTTAATTTGAGTGTTTCTTTAATATTATTCTTAATAACCTTAATTATAATAAATTAACTAACACTAGTAATTTTAATAATCTTATAAATTAATTTATTTTCATTATAAAATTGAATAATATATAAGTAAATTTTTTTAGAGAGAGATTTAAACATTATAATATTAATTTTAAAATATTAGAATAATAGTTTTATAATATATATAATATAATAAAAAAAAGATATATATAAGTTTTGTTATTTATACCCATTTAACTTATAAACCTATAAATTTATAACTCACCTTAGTTAAATTTTAGGTTTTGATATATTAACCAATAGCTAATGAAATATAATTAAATATAGTTAGTTATAATCAACTAGTATAAATAAATTATATATTATAATTTAAATTTATTTAATTAAAAATTATTTAAGATATAAGTAAATATATAAGTAATTTTAATTTTATAATTTACTTTTATGGGTTAATATATATTTATTTAAAACTAATAATATTTTTAAAAAAATTAAAAATTAAATAATTTCTTATTAATTTAAATATAAGGTAATATTTATTAAATTTCAAAATTTAAGCTAATATTATAAGGTGTAAATTATTTAATCATTTATAATATCTATTATATACTTATATATTAATATGATTTATTATTATTTTATTAAATGGATATAAACATATTATATATATTTTTATAATTCAAAGTACTTATTTTTATATTGATTAAAACTTAATTGAAATTATAAATTTGATGATTTTATAATTAATTAATAATATTAAATTATGAAATACTTATATATTATGCATAGGTTAAATATGTCATCAATATTATCTTTTAAATATCTTGAAATCATTTAATATAATAATTAATCAACATTTGGTTCTCAAGCAATATATATTACTTATTAACTTTTTATTTTTTATAGTTTTTTTATTAGTTAATTAAAAATTATTAATTTATATTTTGATAATATTTATTAAATTTAGTATTGTATATATTGTATATGAAAATCAAATATGTTAAAATTGATGCGTTTTACATATAGTGATAGCTTATATATGATGAAATCCAAATTGATATAATTTAAATTATACCTATAATTATAGTTTAAAAATTGTTTAAAACCTACCTAATATCCTAGTATTATTATTTTGATTATTTGAGTTGAAACCTCTATATACCAACATTATTTTTATTACTTATACTAGGAAATAATATATCAAGCAATGATTTTAAAGATATGAATTTTAGGATTTTGTTTTAATACTTGGGATTTGGAATACAATAATTTTATATTATTTAGATGATAAGACCAATTCTGAAATTGTTATTGAAACAAAAGTGATCCATTAAGCAAGGATAAATTTCACTATTCAATAGTGACATTGAATTCATACTAAATTAATTTTTATTCTGCATGGTACTGAATTAAATTCTAATTGATTCTGTTATTAATATCAATTAAATTTTAAAATACCTCAATTTGCATTAATTTATATTATAATGGATCAAGTTCTATTAATATCAATGATTTTATATAAATTATAATTCTTCAAATCTACATAATATAAATTGTCTATGTATCAAAATAAATCAAAGTCATTTCAATATGAAAATATATTTGTTCAAATATGTATTATTATTACAGTCAAAAATTTTAGTAAATTATAAAAATTATTGAACTAATATCAACAAAATGATGTAATCACCAAATCAATTAATGATTTTAAGTAGTTAATTTAAAAAATTGTTTGATGTTCTTGATAGTTTTAATATTATTCTCAAGAATGTTATACCATTCGAAACACAAACTGAATTATTGATAATTAAATATGTGAAAAATAGTTACAACATTATAAGTCCAATTTAACAAATTTATGTAATTTGAAATATATTTTGTATGTTAACCTAAATTGAAATCAAATATCTAAGGTTGGAGATTTTAACATTAATCAGATTTGAAATTTACATGTAAATAATTTGATATATAATAAATGTTAAAATATATTTTAATCAAAGGTTAGCAATATCAATAATTCAAAACAATTTAATCGACTTTTGTTAACATATTTCAGCATATCATCTTATATCCATCTAACCAATCTTGAATTCAAAAAAAATTCATTATAACAGAAAACTCTAAATAATATATCAAAGATTAGAGGATTTTCCTAGTGTTGGTTTCATCAAATTATTACTAATTTTGGACATCAAATTTTTACATTTAAATAATATTATAATTTTACCATTTGGTAAATAATGTATTTAAATCGTCAATAATCTATTGGCCCAAGAATTACCAAGGATATTATTTAATTTATCTTTTCGCCAATATTATTATTAAAAGATTCTTCATCTCTATAGTTATGGTATTATAAAAAGGAAATTCAATCTATTTTACTAAAAATCAAAATCAATATTGATCACAAATACATATGATATCCTTTAATATCATTTAATATCTTTGAAATGTAAAAATGTAGAAATATTTTCTATTTGAATAAACATCTATTGATATAAATATTATGATTATTCTGATTACATATTATCTAAATTAAATAAACATTAATTCAATATAGATCATTCATTATAATACATAATACACAGTTTTAATAATTGTATGCAAATTAGTTCATAGAATAAAAGCTAGATTATCTAGTCGACTTCTTCAACCGTTGGTCCAGCACCACCTTGGTTGGGGTAAGAAGCACCTGCACCTGGGAAGCCGCCGGGCATGCCCCCAGAAGCACCTGTACTACCTTGGTGAAGCTTGGTCATAATGGGATTAGCAATTCCCTCGAGTTCCTTTTGTTTATCTTCATATTCTTCCTTGGAAGCTTCAGCTGAGTTATCCATCCATTCTGTAGTTTCTTTGATAGCATCTTCAAGTGTCTTCTTGTCAGCAGGATCTAATTTACTTGCCAAATTGGAATCTTTGATGCTGTTCTTAAGACTATAGGTATAAGATTCTAAAGCGTTGCGGGCAGTGATACGAGCAGCAGCAGCTTCATCTTCTTTCTTGTATTTTTCGGCATCGGCAACCATTCGTTCGATTTCTTCTTTGGAGAGACGACCCTTATCATTAGTGATAGTGATTCTATTGGATTTACCAGTTGATTTGTCGACAGCTGAGACGTTCAAAATACCATTGGCATCAATATCAAAGGTGACTTCAATTTGAGGAACACCACGAGGAGCGGGTGGAATACCAGTGAGCTCGAAATTACCAAGTAAGTTATTATCCTTGGTACGCGGACGTTCACCTTCATAGACTTGGATATTGACACCTGGTTGATTATCAGCATAAGTGGTGAAAATTTCTGATTTCTTCGTGGGGACTGTAGAATTACGCTTGATAAGGGTAGTCATAATACCACCAGCTGTTTCAATACCCAGGGAAAGAGGAGCAACATCCAACAACAAGAGATCTTGAGTCTTTGATGAAGTATCACCAGTCAAGATAGCAGCTTGGACAGCAGCTCCATAGGCAACAGCTTCATCGGGATTAATGGATTTGCAGGGTTCTTTACCATTGAAAAATTCTGAAACCATCTTTTGAATCTTAGGAATACGTGTGGAGCCACCGACTAATACAATTTCATGGATGGATGATTTGTCGATCTTGGAGTCGCGAAGAACCTTTTCGACTGGTTCCATGGTTGAGCGGAAGAGATCTTGACAGAGTTCTTCGAATCTAGCACGAGTGATGGAGGTGTAGAAGTCAATACCTTCGAATAAAGAATCAATTTCAATGGAAGCTTGAGCAGCAGAAGACAAAGTACGCTTAGCACGTTCACAAGCGGTTCTAAGACGACGAATTGAACGAGCATTACCACTCATATCCTTCTTGTTCTTACGTTTGAATTCTTGAACAAAATGATTGACCAATCTGTTATCAAAATCTTCACCACCTAAATGAGTATCACCAGCAGTAGCTTTGACCTCGAAGACACCTTCATCAATTGTTAGCAAGGAGACATCGAAAGTACCACCACCCAAATCGAAAATCAACACGTTCTTTTCACCTTTAGCCTGTTTGTCTAAGCCATAAGCAATAGCAGCAGCAGTGGGTTCGTTGATAATACGGAGGACATTCAAACCAGCAATAACACCGGCATCCTTGGTAGCTTGACGTTGAGAATCGTTAAAATATGCAGGGACAGTAATAACTGCATTAGTGACTTTGGTTCCAAGATAAGCTTCAGCAACTTCGCGCATCTTAACCAAGACCATAGATGAAATTTCTTCGGGAGTGAAAGTCTTTTTCTCACCCTTGTATTCAACTTGGATCTTAGGTAAGCCATTGCTGTCAATAACTTTGAAGGGCCAGTGCTTCATATCACTTTGAACATCAGCATCAGTGAAACGACGACCGATTAAACGTTTAGCATCGAAAACTGTGTTATAAGGGTTCATTGCGACTT
>JNEM01016367.1:0-21823 GCA_000697335.1 Conidiobolus incongruus B7586
TTTTGTTATATTTTTAATAAAGATTTAATATTTAAAAATTAATTTTTTTATTAAAAACTAAAATTTAATATTTCACAAACTAATTAAATTTTTTTATAGAAATTTTTTATCTTATAAGCTAGTTTTTTAATTACCTAAAACAATTATAATTATATAAGTTATAATTTAAAAAATATATTAGATATAATAATTTTTTCTAGTTATTTTTAATTAGAAAGTTTTTTATAAGTTTAAATTAATATATTTTATAATTATTATATAAAATAATAAGTTTTCTCAAATTATATTAAGAATACTAATTTAAATTAGTTTTATTTAAAAAAAATATAAAGTTTATTATTAATTAATTTTGTTTTAAAAACTAAATAAAAATAATATATACTATTATAATTTATTATAATAATTAATATTAACTTATTAATAAAGTATTTATTTAAAGGAATTTTTAAAGAAGGTTAATTTAATTTAATCTAACACTTTGATTTATATTTTAATAAAAGATTATATAAAAAACTTAAGATTTATTAATTATAATAATTTATTATAAAAACTTTAATTTCTAGTTATATTTTAGTAAATTTTATTTAACAATAGTTACTCTAGTTTTTTTAAGTTTTAGTTAAATTATAAGGTATTTATTTTATATTTTTATTAATTAATTTTAATTTAAGCTTTAATATATATAAAATATTTGTGTAACTAATATTAAAATATTTTAATAATTCTTTAATTAAAATAAAAAGGTATTTTTTAATATGTTTTTTTATTTTATTAATAATTAAAAAATTAATAATTAAAATTAATCTTTTAAATTTTAATAGGTTTTAGATAGTTTTTTTCTTAACTTTAAAATAATTTACCTAGTAATAAATTGTTAATTTAAATAATGTTTTATTATTAAAAGCTGTTTATAAATTTTAAATAATTTTAAAGGATTTATAATTAAGTTTTATTAATACTAAAATAAAAAACTTTTAATGGTTATTATTTGGTTTAAACATAATTAAATTAAACAACTAATTTTAAAAAATAAATTTTTTAATCAAAAAAATTATTATATATATATATAATTCAAAACTATTTATTTTCTTATTTGTTTTATATATATTTTTTTATTTGAAACTAATTATATATTTGAAAAATCAAAAATTAAAAAATTTCCCATTTCTTTAATTTTATGATAATAAATCATTTAAAATTTTACAATTAATAAATAATAATAATAATACTATTATAAAGATATTTTAGAATTTATTATTGGTTTTTAAAAAATCAATTATAAATCAGATGATTGATAGTGGCATCTGACATCAGTAATTTCTTTAGTGTCAGCCTTATATTTGAAGTTGATTTCATAGTCACTGGTGTAGGATACAGTGCCATCAACAGATGCAAATGGTTTACCACCAGCTGAGGACATCATGAAATCAAATCCTCCGGCTACCTTACGGAGATCCTTAGCAAATGGGTTCCCACTTTGTTGAGCTGATCCAGCCTTACCTAAGTCTAGGAAGATGGAAGTGAAATTATCGTTCAAACGACCGCCCTTGACGAAGGCCAATTGTTCGGCAGTTTTCTTACATTGCTCTTCTTTGGAATTGGGAGTTGGGCTTGGGCTTGGTGGTTCAACGGAGGAAGAAGTGATTGGGGATGGCTGAGGAGAAGGTCCTGGGAGGTCTTCATCCTTGTAGTGACATCTAACATCGGTAACCTTTCTACCAACTTGACTATAAATGATATTCACTTTGTAATCATCAGTGCGAACAACCATACCAGGGGTGAGTGGGTTGAAAGTCTTGATAACGTCATCGCCTATCGCGCTAAATGGAAGTGAGAAACCAGCTGATTCCTTGCGGAGAGATTTAGCAAATGGATTTCCACTTTGTTGAGCTTGACCTGCTTGTCCAATATCCAAGTTGACACCATCATTTGAATTATTCAAGGTGCCACCTACTATGAATTGCAATTGACTAGCTTTTTTAACACATTCATCCTTCTTATTGTCAGGAGTGGGAGTTGGTGAGGTACCAGAAGAAGAGGAAGTAGTGGAAGGAGAAGATCCGGAAACATCATCATTCTTGTAATGACATTTAACATCAATAATCGTACTTCCTACTTGGCTGTAGATGAAGTTGATTTCATAATCATCAGTATAAACGACCATACCGGGAGTGAGAGGAGAGAAAGTTTTAATTGGTTTGCCTCTCACAGCACTAAATGGTAGAGAAAAGCCAGCTGATTCCTTGCGGAGAAGTTTAGCAAAAGGATTGTTGGTACTTTGAGCTTGTCCGGCTTGTCCAATATCTAAGTTAACACCATCACCTGCAGCATTTAATGTACCACCTTTAACAAATTGTAATTGATTGGCAGTAGCAATACATTCATCCTTCTTATTGTAAGGGGTTGGAGAAGGTGGAGAGATTGAAGAGGTGGAAGAGGGAGTTGGAGGAATAGGAGGATTACTTGAAGATGGAATGGGATATTTGGTGCGAATTGGATCAGGAATGGGACTAGTACCCTCATAAACAACACGGCATTTGTCAGCCGCAAGAGTGGCACCAGTAGAAATTAAAACAGTTATAAATGAAGATAATTTGACCATTTTGAATCGAGATTAAAATTAGGATATATGTTCTACGATCAATGTGTTAACTTTGTACTCAATTTATATTAACTCTGTATAATTAATTGGGTTTTAGTCCATTATGCAAATTTTTAAAGTGATCATGCTATAGTTTATATTTCCAAATTTATCATGGCATGCTTCACTTTCAATCCATTCCATGAGACAGTTTTTCAGGTATTTTAATTGATTTGAAAATAATAATAATAATATAACCACCAGACACAATAAAAACCTCCTAATGGATAAGCTTATATGAAAGAAAAGTATAAAGTTATACCCTTTTCTTTTATTTCCAACTTGAGTAATAATAATATTCAAAGTTCATAAATATAGCAATTATTTTGTAGTTTAATGTTTATTACTAAATATATTTTTAATTATAAAATTGAATTTTGAATAGTAATAAAAAAAATAATGCTAAAAAATTAGTGAAGAAATGATTCCATTTTAATAATATTACTTTTGAATTCAATTCAAGCTTGAGAGGATGATGCAATTGAATTTGTTTGTGGATGTAATTTGTTAATTAGATTGTACATAAATTTTGCCTGAATTTGGATATAATTGATCAATATATGTTTCAGTATAAACACTTGTCTGAAAATTATTTTTAACATATATCTTTAACACAGTTTCTCTACTGCTCAAATTGTAAAAATCACTTATTTAATTATTTTAATGAAAATTTTTTTATTGAAAATAACTAGTAACTTATATTTTAATAGTACTCATATTCTTTTCTACTAACAATGTTTCATTCTTTAGTTTAGACTAACAAATAATACCTCATTACTCAATTAATTTCAATTATGTTTGCATTGCTAGATTTTGTATCCGTTAAATCAATAAAGGCTAAAATCAATCAAAACATTATAAATTCATATATTGTAGTTAAAAATATCCTTCCAATATAGACATAATATATTACTTTATATTGAATATAATTAACCTAACTTTTTTATAACTTAGGGCGAATAATCCATGTGAAAACATTTATAAATATTAGATATAATATAATGTAAATATTTTTGAATTATAATTTATTTTGATTAAAATTTTTATTTATTAAAATTTAAATTTTAAGAATTAGAAAAATTTATTATTATTAATTATTATTCAAAAAAATAAAATGATTTTAAGATCCATTTAATAAAGTCAGACTAGTATTCACAAATTGAGGCTTGTCAAATACATTTTCACAATTAATTATCATTAAATCAATTTATTTTAATATTCACCAGCAAAGACACTATATTCAAATAGAGAGTTAATGATGCGTAAATAAAGGTTTATGTTTAGGTATTTGGCCAATGTACAGAAACTTAATCAGACCAAGCATGGTTTGATGACATTACATAACTAATTAAAATGTTATAATGAGTTAGTATGATAATTGAACTTAATTTATCAATAAAACTAAAATATCTGAAATTTCTGATGCAACTATAATTAAAAGTTTTATAATTTATTTCCTCTGTTCCTTAATAAACAATAATATTTTAAAATGTATTCAAATAAAAATTAATCATCCATATATACATATATACTAATTTGAATATTTAATAAATTATATTATAATTTCTTTCCTTATAAGCCTGAAAATTACTTGCAAAATTAATAAAAATTTTAAATATCAATTTGGAAATTTAACATATTATATTCAAATATGTTATTGATACAGTTAACATTTTGCTTAAATTTTGCAATATATTCAATATAACTATTTATTTTGAAATATAGAACATGATTTTGATGAAACCACTTAACAATTGGTTATATTTTTAAGTTTTATTTTAATCACTTAGTTTTAATTCAATATATCAGTTTGTGAATGTAATAATTATAAATAATATATTCGAGATTAGATACTGACACAGGAATTTTAAAAATTATGAATAAATTGCAAATATATTTGATTTGATATGTTGTTCATAAGCGCTTGTCATGAATATAACTCTATATCTAATCAAGAGAACCAATGCAAAATCCATCTGAAATTTGACCTTAAACTAAAAACCTAGGATGTACATTTTCACTCACTTTATTTTTGATGTCATGAACAATATCAAAGATCTTATAATGCAAAACATTAACATTAAATGTAACTATTATAATTAGATTATATCTGATATATAATTTTTCAAATCTACTTTAGTCAGATATTGTGTTAAATTATTATCCATATTTCAATTTCAATTTAACAGTCAATGTTATTAGATAATTAATCTGAGATTAATAAATCTTTTATACATTACCATTTTTAATATGATATAGCATATGGTATAATAAATTCAATTTTTATCCGTATCAAATTTGAAGATAATTAAAAATTAAGAATTACAACTTTATCAATCTTAGATATTTGAAAGTGTTCATTAAATAAATAACTACATATGCTATATACCATTATTAAGCTCTGCAATATTGGTAATTTGTCAAAATAATTAAGAGTAAAATCTAAAAATATATAATATATTGACTAAGCTATTTATTTAGCAAATTTAATAGCAATACTAAAAAAATCAAATATTTTAAATAATTTAATATAATTATATTTATCTATAATTCTAAATAGTATAATTGGTAAATTATATTTCATTAGGATATGAATACTTATCACCATCAAGATATTTTTGCATTTAATTATTCTGTTAATTTATATTACTTAGAGTTACAATAGAATAATTAAAAACATAAAATATTTCAGTTAAAGTGATTTATTTTATTAAAATTATTAATTTTACATCTCATTATTATTTTCTTAATCCATATATTGTCGTTATCTTAATATTTAAAAATATCTTGACAATCATTTTAGGATATGATAAAAGTAATACCATTAATTAATCAATTATCCAGATTAATTAGACAAAGGTTCTAAATAATAATAAATCAAAAGAATACTGTAGATTTAGAATTTTACCTTTAAAAGATTCTAATATCTTAATTAATAAAATGCTAACTTTATATCTCGATTTTTATCAATGATTCACTATTCTAAAAGGTATTAAACTTATAAAATCAAAAAATTATTAACCATTTACAATACATAATAAAATAGTAATAATAATAATAATTTGTCAGATGTAAATAAGTACAATGATATGAACATCAATTATAATAAATATTTCAAAAAAATATATTGATTGAAATGATAATATAAACTTAATGTCACTATTAAACTTGCTTAAATTTCTAAAACAAATTAAAAGAAAATTGAGATCAATTATATTATATCTTACAAAAAACTTTATAATTAATCAAATATGAATTCCAGAAACAGAATTGAGTAGCTATAATTTATCCATCAAGGATTCAAACAATTAAGAAACACAAATTATTTCAAAAAAACTGATAATACTTTTAATATTAGTCAAAATAAACAAATTCATTAAGCACTATTTCAATATTATCACGAGTCAGGAGACTCCTCCCCTACTAAAAAGACGACGAGCTCGATCTGGGTCTTCCCAGCTATTTGCCTTAAACCAATAAACTCCCTCTCCCTAACAGTTACCTGGAATTTCCCAGATCTCTCTCTCTTGTATTTGAATTAACCCGAACACTGCATTCCCAACTCATGTTAATACTTTATCTGTATTCCAAAATTAACATGTGTGAATATGAAATGGTCGGGTAAACCTTAATCAATAACCCCAATAACAATGAGAAAATTACATTCAAACATTTAATTAAGCAAATTCAAAAAATATATATATAATTAATTTATGTATATATATATATATATATATATATATTATTAATCGTCACAATTAGCTAATATAATTTGAATTATATTAATATTTCATTATTTTATTTTATTAATTTATATTAATATATTTTTTTTAATAATATTAATCTATTTATTAAAATCCCATAATTAATTAATAATTTAGTGGTCATTATAAATTAAAGTATAAATAAAATTCTGAATTAATTAAAAAAAATTTATATATATCTACATTTATTTATATCAAATAATTGATAAATATTAAATAATTAATAATGAATCAATTAAGATCCTTAAAAACTTTAAGTAAAATAGTATATAATACTAATAGAAATTTTTTTAAATGTTATACTACTACTTCCAATTCAACTTCATTCAATACCTTCAACACCAATACCAATACCAATTTCAACAAAACTGTAAATAATGAAGAAATAGAAAAATTCAAAAAGATCAGTGAGACTTGGTGGGATGCTAAGGGTCCTTTCGAAATGTTGCACTTAATGAATCCCTGTCGCATTGAGTTTGTACTCAATCAGACTATTTTACATCAAAAATCTAATAAGAATGTGTTTAAAGATTTAAAAATTTTGGATGTAGGCTGTGGTGGCGGATTGGTATCTGAGGTAATTGATATATGAATAATTCATAATTGTTATGACTGATTAGGGATTTAGGCATTGGCTAGATTAGGAGCTCAAGTCACCGGTATCGATGCAGGAGATCACAATATTCAAATTGCTAAATTGCATCAGGCTAAAGATCCCCAAATTGCTGAAGAAACAAATTTGTTGAAATATAGAGCTATGACTACTGGTACTTCATACCATCAATATAAATTATTAATATCTAATTAATAATATTATTACAGATCAGTTGATTTCTGAAGGCTATGCTAATCAATTTGATATCGTATGTTGTTTCGAAGTAATTGAACATGTTGACAATACTGATCACTTTATGAAATCTTTAACCCAATTAATTAAAGTATTATACACATATTCATTTATATTGTATTTATATTAACTCAGTTAAATTTAGCCTGGAGGTCAATTATTTATGTCTACCATTAACCGTACTCCCAAAGCCTTTTTATCAACCATCGTCATTGCTGAATACTTGTTAAAATTCGTGCCACCTGGCACTCACGACTTTAGCAAATACATTACACCCGACGAATTGAAGCACCTGTTAAGCTCCAACGGTCTTGAAATTGGTTTAATGAATGACATTGTATACAATCCTATCAGCCACCAATTTTCACTAGAGAGTGTCATACCACTCTATCCACTTCATCTCATCCCCATCATTGGCAAACAGTTGACAGACCCTATGAACTATATTATTCAAGCCAAAAAACCTTTAAATTAAAATTATATTTATTGAATTTGATATTTTTAATTATTAAATAATTTAAAATAAAATTAATATATTGTTAAATTAATAAATTAGAAAAGAAACATGTAATTATTATTATTTAGATAATATAATTAATATGTATATTATTGATTTTATTCAATAATTATCTATTTGATTCATAGTTAAATATCTTATACCTTGTACGTATCAATTTCCCAATGTTCTAAAACTTTCAACTAAACCATATTTTGATACAATCTACAATAATATTAAATATCTTATTACTTTAGTTAATTTAAATGAATTCAAATTCATTATCAGTTTTATGAATTGATGTTTATCTTTAATTATAATTTTAAAATTGAAATACATAGAGATATACTTCAATGGCAGTTGGGGATATTGAAGAGGGGATTGAATGGAGAAATGGTTGTGTTGATATTCTATTGGCTCTAAATTTGTATTACACTTTTCCCAATTGACCGTCAGCTGAATTACAGTGGATTCTATAATTATTGGATGTTCGTCTAAGTTGATTTGGAACATAAGGAATTGAGAGTGGGTAATAAAATGAAAGGATCGGATTCTTCCTCGTTTTGAGTACTCGTTTCAGTGGATTGAACGCTTAGAGTCAAGGGGCAATCTTTGTAATAAGCAATAAAACTAATGAACTTAATAGGATACTTGTAAATATTGGTCAATTCAATGCGATACCACCAATTGTTGCAACTCGTTTGATATGCTTCTAATACTTTGAAGTTTAGCATAATATCGAATGAAGAGAGATTGAGTGTGTGTTGATAATGAGATCCCAAATGATTCGAGTTCCAATCTAATTGAACCAATTTGCGACAATTGCTATTAGTATGACTATCTTCAGTAGTAGAGGTATTCAAGTCCTTAACAAGATCCAAGTTAAACCAATTCTTATAATGAAATAAGTGCAATTGGTTTATCAATAATAATTTTTTAGTTTCTATCTTGTTTTTCAATTTTGTTAAATTGGGTTGTAATTGGCTGATGTTGGGTTGGAGTTGACCTAAGAGCATTACACCTTCTGCTTCTTCAATATCGCTTATAGTATTAAATTGCACTAATTGCTGGTCAGCTATGATTAATTCGCCCGCATTGTTTAGTTGAAGCGAAACGAATCAATATCCCTCCCCTGTTAAGTCGAAATACCATAAAACGCCCAATTGGATCTATTGTTTTGTATTAAAATTAAAATATTAATCAATACCGTTGATATCGGTCAATATGAACAGCTTATTAAAATGGTTCAAGCATGATACACTAAAAAATATATCAATCTATTATTAATTAAATCAAATTAATATATTTACCACTTAATTTCAATTTCATTCAATTCATTTTTAAAGTTAATATTCAAACATAATTTATCATCAACCAATTTCAAATAATTCAACTGATTAATAACTAATTCCCCACTATACCAACTATCCAATAAATAAAAATCTTGCAAAATTGCCATCCCTTATTAATTCCAAGTTTTGTGAATTTAGTTTAAGGGTATAAGTTTTGAAATTAGAATTGAGTATGATCATTAAATCATGATTGGGTTGTAATAGATCTAGTAATTTGTATGGAGGATCTTTCGCGATTAAATATTCTTTGGGGTTTTAAAATATTCAGATTTGATTGAATTATTGAAGAATTCATTGAACTGAAAAATATGAAATTGAACGTAGTATTAACGCAGTAATCTGATCTGGCTTGATAGATTATTAATTATTATTAATATTATTGATGGGTCGTCCAATCCTTACCAATATGTTGCAAAATACTCAAATTAATAATATCTAACTTGAAAATATTATTTAACGTTATAGATTACAATGAATCTTCATTAGAGTTAATGAGCTTTAAATCTCCTATGGAATCATTACCAAATTCTAATATTGTTAATATTGGCTCAAGTTTATAAATCAATTTACATTATATTCTGTGTATAAAATATTAATGAATTGTAAAGTATAAATCAAGGTGTAAATTGAATACTCAGTAGCATGGTATCTACAAGGAAAGTATCCTCTAACAAATGATCGTATATTCGTATTGTATTCATAGTACAATGATTAATATTTTAACTAATTTTAACCCACTCAAAAGTCAAAACTCTTTAGAATAATCTCGTATTACTAATTCTAATTTATTATTTGATAATAAATAATTCTTTAATAATACAATTTCATTATTATATTTTAAACAACTAATATTAGATTGATCATTATTGAAAGGTTTTAACCATTAAAACTGATAATAATTTAATAAATGCATTTAATCATTAAAAAGTCAATGTCAACCTATTTAAATATTCATTTAATAATCCAAAATTTATTATGGGATTTTGTCTTAAAAGAATAACTTTTGTAAGAATTCGTTGGATTGAGTGTTTTGAGATGAAGAGGTGGTAGCATCGCGCTTAAATTTGAAGTATTCTTCGATGATTTGGTCGGCTGCCATCCCGTAGGTTATCTTGTTGTTGAAAACTTTGGACTCGAGTTCTTCACTTTTTTCCTTAAGGCCTTTGTTTTGGTTGATCCTAATCATTTGATTAATACATAACTTAAACCAATAATTATAGTAATTATAATAATTAAAACTTACTGTCCCAAAATTAAACTAGTAACTTCTCTCCACATCCAGAGAGTTTGTTGCGTACCCCTCTTCCTAAACTTATCACCTGATTTAATCATAATGTTGTCGAATTCTTTCATCTTTTCCCAAGCTTTGTCAATTCCTTCATTTTTAATGGATGATAATTTAATAGCCTATATTGTATATAATATAAATATACATGGATATTGATTAATATTATGTGATTACTTTAGGCTTCCAAATGGGATTTAAAGGTTGAATAAATTTGAGTGCACTGATATATTCTGTTTGAGCTTTATTAGCTGCATTAATTAAATCACCATCACACTTGTTGATGATAATTAAATCAGATAATTCTACGATACCCTTTTTTAATCCCTAATAATAATCATAAACAAATTATACGATTTAATATCATTAACTTATATAGATACTTGTAATTCATCTCCACCTATATTAATCATTATTAAGCAATTATTATAATTATTATAATATAATTGATGTATTACCGGCTGGAGGTACTAATAAAACAAACCTAAATATCAATTAATAGTTAATATAACATACAAAAATACATAATATGGAGTAAATTTACATATCTACCATGTCAGCAACCAAAGTTTCGGATTGACCTACTCCTACAGTTTCTACTAGGATAATATCATAACCACCAGCTAATTGATAATAGTCAATACATTTATTTAATCCAATTATCGATTATATTTACCTTCACATAATAAAATAGCTTCATTGGTATTTCTAGCAACACCTCCTAATAGAAAAAAGTAAATTACTGCTTATTTTAGAACATATTAATTATATTACCTAAAGTGCCTCTAGAAGGCGAAGGTCTGACGTAAGCATTATCATGTCTAGACAACTCTGGCATTCTTGTCTTATCCCCCAAAATAGAGCCTCCTGTTCTAGTGGAACTAGGATCCACAGCCTAAAACTATATCAATATCAAACTCATTTAATAATGTCATTTCACTTACTAGCACAGCAACCTTAAATCCCAAATTTATCAAATGCATGCCAAAGCTCTCAATAAAAGTAGACTTGCCAACCCCTGGCGCCCCACTCAAGCCGATACGAAAAGTTTTTTTAGTGTCGTTCATATTATTCACCTGGTACTCCAGCAAGTTCTTCAGTATTTCTCGAGATTGCTTTTTATGCTCCAATTTGGTCGATTCCACTAAAACATAATATTTAACTATAGCTTATTTTGGCGCGTAATTAGGATTTACCTAGAGTGATAGCTTTCGCTAAACTGAGTCTGTCTTTATTGCGAATTCCTTTTAACAGATCTGTAGTTGAATAACTGCGGTAACTTTTTAAAAATGTCTAAATACTATTAATATATATTCACACTATATTTATATTATTAATCTTATTTACATTTTTTAAATGTTGATTATTATTATTTAATATTAATTTTGAGATCATAATTATTTAAGCAATTAAAAAGAGATAAAGTCATTATGATTAATCATTAATAATTTTATTGAATTTTCGAATTCACATGACTATCTTTGCTTGAAATTGACATAATCATAATAATTATTTTAAAAAACGTTCTAAACTATAAAATTTATATCAAGTATCAAAAATATCATATTAATTATATTAATTCATTAAACACATAATAATCAATATTATATATATTTTATATTATATACCTATTCTAAAATTTTTAGCTTTTTGATTCTTTGAAATTTTTAATTATTATCACAATTTAAATTTGATTTATTGTATCTAAAACCAATAACTTATATAATAATAAAAGGATCAATATTATACACTAAAATTAATATAGAAAATAGAAATTATACCTCAATGATTTTTTCAATATATAATTATCAACTATATATAATAGTATTTTATTCTGCAATTATTGGAAATTAAAGTTCTCAAGTTATAAATGAACTAGTCTTATTTATAAAAAAATATTTAAAAAAATATAACCGTCAAATATTCTAAAACTCAGATTTATCAACTTAAGCATAACTATCCATAACCATATTTAATTCAAATAACCATACAAAACAATTACTTTCATTATTATCATATTAATAATAATAAATTTAGGACTGCCAAGGTATTGAAATATATAACATATATAAATATACAATAAATTAATATCAATTTTGGTCTCAATATTTATAAATATAATATTGATAAAAACAAACTGTTTGGAATATATTAAATATTGTGGGTCTATTATTGCCCAACAGTATAATTAGTTCAATACAAGACGTACATTGATCTATTTACTAAAATAATCAATAAATTCAAATAATTCTAGAATTTTTTAGATTCCAACATTTATATTAATTATATTATTTATTGATAGTCTTAAACCTCTATAATTTTATAATATTATTTTTATTTTGATATTGAGTTTGGATTAATGGTAATACCAAATTCTAGACAACAATAAAGGTTTCAATAATATGGATAATATAAAATAAAATCATTGGAAAATTATATTAAAATATATTAGCTGAATTTAAAGTTATTTATATAATTTAGAAAAAATATATATTTTTCAAATTAAATTAATTAAGTTGAATGATTTTAAACTGTCTTATATTGAAATTCATTGATATTAATGTAACCCAAAATCCATCTTATACTTGAAAAATTGTATAATAAACTATAAAATTATAGGCTGTGATTTTAATAAATATATATATATATATATATGTATATATGTATATGTATATAATCAACCTGATTAAAAATGTTAAATTTTTAAATCTATAATTAATTTTAATATTTATAGTTGATATAATGTCTATTTACAAAAATTAAACCTCAATGTAAAATTTGATCAATTGTATACTTGGCATAATGTTTCTATTTCAATGATTATAAAGATCTAAAAATGATACACAAATATTATATAATAATAAAATATTTGATTATTAAGCAAACAATAAACGAATAATATATGAATATTAATTTTCTTTTGAATCTAGTTCAGGCATTTTGATATTCACAAAATATTTATATCAAATTCAAAAATACATACAATATTATTAAATAATTAAACCTCCTTAAAACTTGATGGAATAATAATAGGATAAGAGAGCATAAATACAATTTAAATCTTATAAAGCATATATTCATAAATAAATGTCCTTATATTTCTCATTGAAAATATAAGTAGTATTAAGAGACTTTATCTCCATTTAGAAATTTTTCTATTTTCAATTGCCCTCTAAATATGAGGAATCATAATTTCTTCAAATCATTGGAAGAGAAAAATTCAAAACAATATAGACCAATAATATAAAAACTATAATATTTGAAATATAAATATAATTTATTTTGAAAATTAATATTTTTAGTGTATTCCATAAAATCGCACTTTATTTTCATTTAAATTGAGATTAATAGTAATTTTATAATTTAAAATATAGTATGAAAATTTATAACCATTTAATAGTTAGTGGAAAACTGTAATATATATGGTTATTAAACTAAAATACCGTAATAATTTTTAAGTTCTCTAAGCTTTTGATTATTAATATAAGTTAAATTTGGTATTATGACCAAGTTCTGATTAATTTTCTGAACTTTGAAATTTTCTAAATTTGGCAAGTTTAGAATACATATTAAGTAATATTGAATATGCTTTCATAAATTATAAATATAGTTATTTTGATCGGTAAATAATACAATAATACCATATAAATTACGGAAAATACCCCCAATATTTTTCAAATGCTATTTTGAATAATTTGAAAGAATATATTAATTAATTTCTTAAAATGCTTATAACATTCAAAGAAATATTCCCATATAGAAAAATTCATTTTAGCATTCAATAAACTGTTAATTTTCGGGCTATTCCAAATTTAAAAAATCAACATAAAGAGTCACTATCCCAACAATATCAAGAAATTCTCACTCAATAATACACTTTATGATCTGTCATAATATTTGTTAATTAGGGGGACAAGATAAACCCAATGATAAAAAATATTAAAATTCTCAAATTAATCATTTTAAGCTTAATTTCAATAATATCATTTAACAAATCTCAAACGATTAACTTACACTCCCCTAACAAAAAGTGTAGAAAATAAAAGTAATATAATTATATATAGCTCTTAAAATATTACAACATTACTCTAAAATGATGTAACCTACTTGAATATCACAATTTGACAGGAATCTAATTTATCAATCTCAACCCCATATTGTTGCTATCTATGGTTCAAAAATCATGAAGATCTAATAAATGAGGCGGACGCCATATTTTGTTTTTATTATAAATATTTGATGAAAATTAGTATGTTAAAAATATAGTTTATAACACTATCAGGTGTTAAACTAGCCTAACTTTTAATATTTAATAGAATTAAATAGTTTAAAAAAATATACAATTACTTTTATCAGCTTATGGTGTTAGATAAGCAATAAAAACATTGTTTTAAGAACATCCATTTCACCACTAAACTCTTAAACATAATTTTCAAAAATCAAAAAAAATTTTTTTTGAGATATTATTAATGTTAAACTAAAATTGTATTAAACAATAATTTAACACTTCAAAATATATACACATATAATATAAAAATTAATTAACCCTTAAAATATTATCAAAACAATAAAAATTTAATTATGATTATTTTAAATTATTGAAAAATAATTTATAACATAAAACTTAAAATAAAAATAAAAATAGTAATAATTGACTAACCTAAAAATAATTATTATTATTTAATATAATCAGAGAAATATTTAACTAAAAACTAAATTTTAATAGAAAAAGAAAAAAAAACAAATAATTAATATATGTGTGATTAGTAATATAAAATTTTGAATTAAAAGTTTCAAAGATTTATATACTTTATTATTAAATTTAATCTGTATTGGAAGGAGAAAGGATTAGTTAAAAAATATTCACAAAAAATAATACAAATTTCAATAGAAAACATTAATAAATAGTAGTATAAAACAATTGCACAATGAGCAATATTGGCTCTAATTATGCATAATCGGAATCAACTGAAGGATGGATATTGTGGATGGAAGGAAAGAAGCTGAAAGTACCAATGAGATTAGAGCATCACTTTGAGTGATTAGGGGAAGACTATCAGAGACTCGATGTGTTTGTGTTTACTGTGCGTGTGCACCCCCGTAAACTGAATGACGTTCGGGGGGAGGAGTGCACAATAAATGCTCTGTCTATTTTGCGCAAAACCGATTTGTCAACAAATCCGAATTGGAAATCGCTCATTGGCCAATAAGATTGTTCTGATGAATTACTGGATTTTGCTCGAAAGAGAGGGACTAGGCGGGGGTGGGGTTGCTCTGGGCAAATAGATTCCAGTTCAACGAGTGTGACGAATGGTTCTTCTTACCAAACGAGCTGAACATCTCCAGGATTGACTCGTTATCATCTTGAAGTTCCATAACTGGGGTCAGGTACTGATTCTTTTTCATGGTGGATTTGAACTGACTGGAGGGATAGCGGATGGAGGAGGGGGGAGAAGTGGGTGTGATAGGCTCTGAGGGTGAGGCGGGATATGCTTGATTGATGCTTTCGTCCTCTGACCCGCGACGAAGGTTCAATCTGGTAAAATCAGGGATTTGAGTTAGTCTTCCTAGGGAAGATTCGTTTCCATCAATAATCGACTGGCTGTCACTGACGCCGTTGGGACGGAAAGATCTCATAGAGCCACTACTGCTCCACTTGGATCTAAGCAATTTAGGTGGTGTTTTGGAATTGGAAACAGTAGAGTTCTCGTAGCTTGTGTGTGTATTGAGAGGGTTGGCGTGGATAGCTTTAAGGCCTTGAAGCCAGGATTTTAGTTGAACAGTGGTTTCAGCTTGTAAAAACCAGCACTCATCGCCTGATTTGACTTGGAATACACGCTTCTTGCCACTGAAACCATCTGATACACAAATAATGGAATCTGGATTAATGGTAAGTTTATCTGTGGGAAGGGCAGAAGAGCAGGATGATTTGAAACGATAGAGAATATTATCGTGAAGACAAAAGTATCTTCGCTTCCACTGCTTTCTGGCAAGAAGGCTGGGATTAATAACATATAACTTGACTAGCCAACCACTGATACTGGAAGTCTCTTTGAGTTCACCAAGTGTTAAGCCGGTTGAAGAAGCTGGTGGATTTGAAGGGTAGGAAGTGGTGGGATCGAGAGAGATGACACTTGAGCTAGAAGAGCGGGGAGATGTGACAGGAGGATGAACTGCTCTATATTTTTTATGACCAAGGATTTTGAATGGATTGCGTATTGAGCTGGATGTCGATGAGTTGATGTTGACACTCTCGTCTATTGAAGCTCTCTCTTTGACAGAAATGTTGGAAGCCATAGCATCATTTGACGGGTGAGGCTTATCTATCGTTGTTGGTACTCTTAAAGATTGCTGTTGCACCTTATTCCAACAAGTATCAAGTTGATCTAATAAACCACGAATATCACTGCTGTATTGTGTAGAGAAATCATCTTCTCTGCCGCCAACAGAGGAGCCAAATCCAGATTCGCGAGATTGGCGATTGACATTAGAAGTTGAGAGAGATTTTTGAAAAGTTAGGCGATCCAGGTTGGCTTTGAGGCTAATTAAAGAGTCGTTATAGTTGGGTGTAGGTGTTTCCGTGTGATTTAAAGGTAAATCCCATCTGGTACCAAAAAGGGACTGAGGTGAATGGCGCTTAGTATGTACGTGCGTTGTTGTTATTGTTGCAGACATAATATTTCAATTTGAAATCAATATAAATTGATATTAATAGATAATAATATACAATATAATACGAACTGTTGGGAAAGAAGTATGAAGCTGGTCTTATAATAAATTCACAAATATATTGCAAGTGAATAGAAGATAAGCCAATACCCAAATAAAAACCAAGTAGAATTGGAGTTTGTGGAATAGATGCCAATTTATACTGGATGCGAATGTTGATATTGTAGGTTTTAAATATCCGATTAACAGCTGTGAAAACTGATTTGAAGAAGGGGGGAGGATAATCGAGGGGGGAATTTAGTACAATTTCAGAGCTGAACTTAAGTTACACTCACTGTTAATTATACTGGTTATTTCTTTGAATTGGGTTGAAATTTTTATATTCAGATCATTTTATTTGCCATAATAACTAATATCAAAATCAACAGATTTCAACCTCATTCTATTCTATTCATAAATATATCATTTGTTAAATATGATTTGGTATCATCTACGCTGTCAATCTTATTTTCATATTCATTGCATTGATCAATTTTAAGACATCCGAATATTAGTGTAATGTTATTTGTTATAATCTTGTTTCTTATTTTTAAATCACCGATCATTCATTATCATATCATGTCATTCTATAGTCTTTATTTCAATATTAAACAGTTTTATTCTCATTATTAAAACACAATAGGCTATATAATTTATCCCTGTCACTCATGAATCCACTTCATTCTATTATTATTACGTTGATTATTAAATAGCTCATTGACATTAATAATAGAAGGTAAAAAGAACTGAAATTGAGCCATCATACATTTAGTATAGTAACAGCTTACAACTAATAAAAAATATATTTATTTTTAGTATTTTGATTGAGAATCTAGAATGATTTAGGATGATTTAAAGAAAAACGGGCTTAAAAAGTAGCATAAAATAAAGTCAATTTCTGAATTCGAATTGGGGGCATTTCATGGGACATAACGAAAATCCTCAATTCAATATTCAGTTACCCAAAAATTCAAATTATTAAATCATTAAAATGTCAATTATTAGATAATAGTGGATATTTGATAATTTGTATTGTTTTTAAAACAGATTGAACTAATATTTGTGTATTTTTAACTCATATGATAATTAATTCAATATTCTTTTCCTATAATTTTATATCTTTTTCAATTTATTATTAATTTAAAATAATAAAACTATTAAAACTATTATTACTATTTTTTTCTTTTTTAATTAAAATATTTTCAATTTATCAAAATAATTAACCAATAATATCCTTTTAAAATGAATAAAATAACAATTTTGATAAATACATATATATATTATATTATATTATTTATTTATATTAAAAAATGCTCTCATCGAGTAAATTACTCAATTTAGAAATTATGAAAATATATATTTTTAAAAATCTGATAAAATGCTATTTTTAATAATAAAAACAATTTATAGTAATTTGACTATATTGGAAATAAATTTTTTTTTCAAAAATAAAAAAACAATAAATTCAAGAAAACTCTATAATTATCATTTATCCTATCCATAACATTTACAAGTAAGTATATGATTGACTAAGAACGTATCCATTCTTGATGATATGGTACTTGTTATGGAGTTAGTGGAATGACTAAGGGTTCATTTGATTGGTAAATCTTTGAATCCATTCACTTTTAATATTTCGATTTTGACATTGATTTTACCTCATATGGATATTGTATTATAAAACTTCAGAATGATTATGCTATAGGATGCTAATTGAAACTGAGGGATTGAAGGGAGATTGTGGTAAGTGAAAATTTTTAATGTCAAATCTACTTTTTAGGATCAAAATAGAATGGTGTTCATTAATACAGTTGGATGATCATCTCTCTTTATTCATATTATAGTAATTTTTTATCACTTCTGTATGACATATTATGTTTTAATTTAATGTAAATAATAAAATATTGATCATTAACTAAATATGTGTTTGATATAACATAATCATTCAAAGTACATGTATAATTAATATAATAAAAATATAAGTTGTTTTTTGCTAATTATAAATTACTTAAATACTTTTATTAAATTATATAAGGAAAAGCTAAAATATATACATTGAAATGAGTTTAAAATTAATCCATTCTGCAAGTTAAATACATTTTAAATTGCTTTTCCCTTATCATAATTATTGTTATTCATCCCTTAGACTAAAATTCGAATATCTACTCCTTGACCTATATTCAACCCAATTTGAAATAAATAAATCCAAAATATATCAAATTAAAATATATGATAAACCCATGATTTCACAAGGATAGACATTCTCTATTATTATATACTCTATGAATGATTGGTATTTTAAATAAATATGTAATCATCGTTAAATATACAATTTCAAATAGGTTAAAATTTATATTAAGTTAGCTAATTATCGTTAATGAAAATCAATTAAATTGATAGTTCTCTTCAAAATAATAAATAAATATATATTGTTCATTAATAGTATCATTTTACAACTAATTATCTTATGATAATCTTATTACTAATAAAAAAGTTTCATACATTAAATCTCTCTTTATAATTAATCAACTTTTATTGTGAATTTATAACCGTCATTTGTGAACACTTGAAACAAAGGTATGTAATTAAAATACTCTTAGCTTCTGCTTAGAGCTCAACAGGATTTCTATTAATTGATATAGCTATAACTTTAAGAATCATATCAATAACTTTTTTAATAATATCAATAGAATTAAATACTGTTTCATAATTAATTGTATTATATTCCTTTATCAACACACATTAAATCTAATATTTAATATAATATATCTATTAGTTGGATCTTATTTTAATTTACGTCTCTTAGTTTTTAATCCTTACTAAATATTCATTATTGTTATCAATAAACTTAACTAAATTTGTAATTTGCCGAAAATTAATGGTTGATATTATAATAGCTATTTGGATAGCTTAAAATTAGTAATTTAATAATTCACCGACATTCAACTATAATTATTATTAATAATATAATATTTTTATATTATAAAACAATGATCTTTAATCGTTGATAATAGTTCAGTTAATAATAATAATAATAATAATATCAATTTAAGATTTTGTTTTTCTAAATGAATTGAGTTGAAAAAGAGATTACACAAAAATCTAGTCTTTATTACACAATAACTAAAATTACCGAAAGCTTCTATCTTATTAGTAAATTTCAAATTAATGGGATTTAAGAAAAAGAGTAAAAATTGCAGGATAATATTGCAATTTAACATAATCTATACATTAGGTTGAGATTAAACTCTTGAGAATGTATATTTAGATTAATTTTTGCTTTTGTATTACTCTAAATGCATATTGGAGTAGCATTTAATCACATTGATTTTTATTAAAAAATTTAATATTCAATATAAATTTTATATGAGTATTTCAAGAATAATAATAATAATAATAATAATAATAATAATAATAATAATAATTCAATTTAAATTCAAGTTCTAACAAATTTAATAAATTAATTTTATTAATTGGTTTTAAATATATAATGAAATTTTTGATAATATTATTCTAATTAATTTCAATTGTCTTTCTAATTAAAATTTCAAAAATTTATATATAATAAAAAATTAATAAATATTAATATTATTTTAAATAATAAAATAATATTTTTTATAGAATATCTAGTTTATTAATTAATATTAATTTAAAAAGAAAAAAAATTGATTAATATTTTAATTTTTGATTTTTCAAATATATTATTAATTTTGAAAACTTAATAATATAAGATATATATAAAAGAATAAATATTTTTAAACTATATATATATAATTTATATTAATTTATTAAAATACTTTTTAATAAATTATTAAAATTGAGTTTAATTTTTTATATAATAAATAATAATTATCAAAAGTTTATATTTTATTAGTATAGAAATTAAAAAATGGCAAATTTTTTAATATTTGATTTTTCAAACATATTATACATTTTGAAAGATTTTATTTATATAAAATATATAGGAAAATAAATATTTTTAAACTATATATATATATATATTCAATTTTAATTATTTTTTTTATTAAAATATTTTGATTTTAAAATTTATATTTAAATTTAATTATACTTAAACTAGAATATAATTATCAAAAGGCTTTCATTTTTGTATCTTTAAAACTTAACTATAAACCCTTTAAAATCATTTAAAACTTATAAATAATTTATAAAGATAGTGTTTTATCTAAAGCTACCATATTATTAAATTTATGATTTTAAAGCTAAAAAAAATATTATTTAAAATTTACTAAAATCTTAAAAATTAATTTTTACTATTACTTTTTTACTTATTGATAAAATAAAAAAATATATTAAGAAATACCTTTTTATTTTTGTTAAAAAATTATTAAAGTAATTTAATATTAATTATATAAGTATGTTATATTTACTTAAGTTTAAATTTAAATTAATTAATAAAAATACAAAATAGATATCTTATAATTTAATATAAGTTTAAAAGAAAATTAGAATAGCTATAGCTAAACTAAACTTATTGAAATATAACTAAAAACAAAGGTTTTTATATTAAATACTTATAAATAATGAATCTTAAATTCTTTTATATAATCCTTTACCTAAAAATAAAATAAAATGTTAAGTTAAGTTAAATTAATCTTTTTAATAAATTTTAATGAATAAATATTTTAAATATAAGTAAATGTTAATTATTATAATAAATTATAATGGTATATAGTTTTTTTATTTAATATCTCAAGGAAAATTAATTAATA